>JAQFYR010001209.1:0-10519 GCA_034694985.1 Campodea silvestrii
TTGTTGTTTTAGATGTTGGAGAACTTTTCTTGTAGAACTGATATTTAACTAGAGCAATTTGTCACCTCAGAATTGAAATCTATGTAATGTATACAATACATCACTCTCTATACTTTCATGATATGATTTTATTTTTGAAAGAGGTGGATCTATATATCCACTTCTAAAGATGTTACCTCTAATGAAAAAGTTTGTACGGACTGGATGAAATAAATTTTATTGTAAACAACTTCAGACCCAGATTCCAGAATGAGTACAAAAATTCATATTACGAAAGCGAAAATTTTGCAACCGAACGAAAATGCAAATTTTGTTTCATGAATTCATTGCGTGAAAGTAAATCCAACGTTAGCACAAATTTTTCTTTTCGATATTCAAAGTACAGAATTAATTCTCTGTAAAATCATTCAGCTGAATTAGAAGAAAAATAACATGTAAATTAATTTACCTACAAGATCAGTGAAAATGCTTCATCCTAGAGTATTTCTTTGATACTGATAACAGAAAAAAGGAAATAGAAAATGGAAACAAAATTATAGAAAGCGCCTATAGTTTCTACGTTGTGTACAGTCTTTAGTAACTGTTATAAAACGATATAGTGTAGTTGGTGTTAAGCTTTTAGCACAGTTCATCGTGGATGGAAAGAGGGGTGAGATTCTTTTTACAGTAAGAATATTTCCGAATATTTCACTCTTATAATACGGCAACGACCAAATTGTTGTATTTATAATATTAATTATAGAAATTACATGACAGTCGAGATTTCTGTCATTGTGTATTTTGATTTGCAGACTTATGTATTCATGTGCTGTTAAACTATGTTTTGCTAGCATACAGCAGCATTAAACAGATCATCAAATAGCGATACTCGATATCTTAAAACATAAACGTCCATATCTACTATAAAGTAGAAGTACACGTTATGACGATTAGCTTCTGTAGAGAATGGATAGTCATTTGCATACCTTTACCAATCTGAGTATTTTCCTCGTTATTTTTGTCATGTACATATTTCTGCAATTTTCCTCTCCTTAATTGAAACCATTGCCGCATCCCACTTGCAGCATCAGGGTCATGCATAAATATCTTTCTATGAACAAACGATAAGCTAAATAATATTTTATTTGTCAATTATTATTTTACTGTTTCATAGAAATTAGTACACCTTCTCGTTCGAATTTAAAATAAGAAAATTTTAAATCAGCCTCTCTAATAAGACATTATAATATGTTGCAAATTTACCTTTGAAGGAACATATATTTAAAATCTTGATTTTGAAATAATGTATGCCGTTATATAAAAATTGAATATTTTTTAATGAACTGGATGTCTGAAAGGTGTGTATTTAATTCAGAAAATAACAGGTCACTCATTCTTAATCATCACATGCTGTAAAATAATGAAAATTTTAAATTAAACTCAAGTGAAGACCACCTGGTACACACCAGTAGTTACTGAACACACCAAACAATGTATATTCACCAAAGATGGAAACTTGAATTTTACCCTTGGGCAAAAAAACTTCATTTCTTTGTTAACAAATTTGTGACGAAATTTCATTAATATTTAAAAATCAAATGTCGAACCGATAATTTCATGTTATAATAAAGTTCGTGCTAGGAATGAATTTGTGTGCGAAAGTAATTTTCTTTGCATGCGAAATTGAATGAATAAAAATGTATTCATTAAAGTTCGCGTGTAGTAAATCAATTCATTGAAATAAGATATCGTAAGGTGATATACTAGTTTTCTACAAGCGTAGGATTATCATATTTGCATAAGAGACTCTTCATGTCAAGTAAGTACTACAGATATTGTGCATTGTGTATACAAGAGGAATGTGACATATTAAAAGAATGTGTACTTAACAACTTTGTATCGTTGCCTTCTTTGAATCTTAATTTTTTTTTCGATTGTAGATTTTTTTTTTACCATTATAGATGATACTTGTTAGTTTCGAAATTCTTCAAATGCAATGTACTGAATTTTTACTTGAGTTTATATGACACATTAATCAGGTTATTGATATTTTTCTTTACCTATGATATGAATTGTAATAACAGATTTCGTGTATACATAATAGTATACATAAATTAATTTTATGTATTTGTGTGTTGGAATATGGACAAGATGATAATTATATTACCCAATATTTGATGGAATTAACAGAGGAACCGTAGTACCGTACAAGGATTGGACCATCGAAAAATAAAACGCTGTAAAAGCGTTTTATTTTTCGATGATTGCACTACATAGTCATTTTATGAATTAGAAGTGCCGGTATAATTAATTTATTCATCTTGAAAATGGGAGCTGGTCTCTCGAAACATGTGTCGATTTATATTGTTCGCTGAGCGAAATAAACACAACAGAGAAGTGACACTTTTTATTATTAGTGTGATATATTACTCATTTAGAAAACTCGTTTCCGAGCGGCTGAATAGTCGATACGCTGTCTTACAGCTCTTTTGGTCTGTATGAATCCACAATGCGTAAAAAACAATAATTTCGATCGCACAAATGTTAGATGTCTAATTTTTTTAATTGCTTAAAAATACATATATTTAGTTACCTTAAATGTTTCAAGAAGTTTGAAGATAGAAAATATGCACAGCGCATCTCATCTGTGCAAATACTCCTTTTTATTGTAGTTCTCATCGCAAATTAGTACTGTTATGTAACTATAAAAATAGCATACATGATTGTGAATATTGTAAAATTATATGCCCTCGTTTATGATATGCATCATTGTATTGTATTGTGTCTTGCACACATTACAAAGAAACCGGACTTTGATTAACAAAATTATCTATCTGTATATCTTACAATCTGTATTTAATTGGAATATATGACAAAATTCGATATTTATTTGACATACGAAGATCACTATCAGACCACTGAAACCGAGAACTCACTCGACATCATGTAAGCTTCCACAGAAAAAAGGTACCCTAATAAATTGCACTATAACATGGAACAGTGCATATCTTTGGATAGTCACGTGACCGAGGCAAGATCTTGACCTTGGTCATTAAAAAAAAGAATAAATATATCTATACATTAGTAGGATCTGATTTTATTTAGTTAATATTATGTAGTTATAATTGCACTTTAAACAAAACTAAATCGAAATACAGATTTGCTACCTCAAATATCCAGCAGAAGATATCATTACGTGCATAGAAACGTAAACGAGACGAGAAACGAGATCGTCAGACTCGATCTCCACTCGATTCCAACTACTTCAGTCTCGTTAAGAAGGCCAGTTTAAACTACGCAAGGAGGGTATAGTAACTGTAGTTTGAAAAGTTTGAAATACCCTCCTTCCGGTCACGTAGAGGGACTCTCGAAATTTTCGACTTTTGGAGACAAATTTATAAAATAATATGAATGAAAAACGTAAATAAAATTGGAAAAACGGAGATACTCTAGAAGTAAAACCAATGTTTCAACAAAGTGTTGCGAATTATTGGAATAATGCATTTACAAGAAAATATTGCTGTGTGAGTCATATATACTGTATTGCAGACAAAATATCCGATTTCTACTTCTTCCGGAAAAGTTCTTATTATATCAATTTACTGTTGTAAACACAGAATAAAACAGAAATTGTGATTACATGTGATTAAATATTGATATAAATCGTCATACTAGACAATCAACTTGAACTTCATTTCCACTATTTTCACTGATTAAACACAGAGAAAGTAAAACATTATTTAAGTAAAAACAATATTCATAAAGTATTGAAAGCTGACCTTGCACTTTTAAAGTTCATATATACATACACAACATGAATGTATTTTCTTTTGATTGCAATAAATATGGGGGGGGGGCAAGATCGTGAAAAGAAAAGTTGAATCGTGTAATACCAAAATTTTCTCCCTTCTTCATCATCAGACACTCTTTGATAAATATATGTTTACTAATGATATACGATTAACACTGAAAATCAACTGTGCTACAAAATATTTTAGTAGTAGGTGTATTTACGTTCAGAACACAATCACCTCTGAAGAATTCACCTTCAGTTGGAGACTGGAGTGATATCATCCTGAATACGAGGAATTATACGAAAATAAGTATACTTTGCTAAAGTAATATAAATCGAAGTCAAGGCCCCCTTTCACGGTCAGAGATGTAAGATCTCTTTTATTGCATAATTGTAAGTACAACAAATCCGATCACAGATGAATGGGTTTTGACAATAATTTGTACGATTAATGTGACAATGAATAATGTATGGTAGTAGAATCATCGAACCTTTATGTAAATCTGATCTGATGTGAGTACGTATAACTACACTTCAAATTATAAAATTGATCTGATGAAATGAACAGATAAATCTAATGGCTTGAGATTTATCTGCAAGACTGAAACAGCTTGATCATGTGTGGTCAAAATAATGTCAGTTTGGCAGCTTCGCAATCAAATCTTTCGTGCGTAAAATTTCAGCGTCGTTAAGGGCTTCCCATCATGTCAACATGACTGTTTATCAATTAACTGGATTATCATGTCAGCATGACTGTTTATCAATTAACTGACGAAAAGTATTTCATGTTAGAAACATACAGTACCCTTACGAGTTTGATGTGAGAATCCGAATTAAGAAAACTTACAATAAGGGGTAAGGGGGATGACATTTATTGGAAGACAAGAGAGCCGCATTGATTTTTATATTTGCTAATTAATTTTGCTTCATCCTATCTAGAGTTAACCCAACTAGATCAGTTCTGCATACTTTGAAAATGGAATAATCCAGAATAGACCCACGGAAGAATCTAGAGCAGAACAGATATAGAAAAATCCTGTTTTTGGCTAATATTTATACACAGTGTAGTTTTGAGGACGTTTTGAGGACATCCAGAGAACAACATAAACTGATTCAGAACCGAACTCGATTAATTCTCGAATCACCACCATGTAGACGTACTGAACATTTCCCACATCGTGAATCTGATAAAGCAATAGTTAAACCCTTAAGTGACATATTAATAACAGTAATGAATCACATATTATTCATCCATCCAGTAGTCTTATCATCATCAGCGGCTCGTCATTCACTCCATTCATGCCGGAAGAATAATCATAAGAAAATAAACATTGGATAAAAATACCATTGTTCTCAAATTGCTCAATCCTTTCACTTATATTAATCAAAACAATGTCCCGTCATTTTATTTTTGATACATCAGATAATTTAATTTTCAGAACATATAAATCATAAAATCAAAGGAATAACAATAAAATAAATATATATCTTTAACCAATTATTATCACTTTTATACCGTTAGTAATTGCCACTTTATTTTATTAGTAATAAATCAATATTTAATTAACGTGTTTTCTAAGTAATAATTAATTTTATATTGTACTCTAATCAAAAGTACTAAATCCCCGTTGACCTATCACGTGGGAACAATAGCCACCGTGATCGGCAAGTTGTGTGATCTTTTGATATAATAATCAATCTTGTATGAAATAGTTGAGTTCGGTACTTATCCAATAAAGAGATGAAGCAAGAAGCGAAAGGTGGAGAGTTTTACATTTTTGAAATTTTCTTACGTTTATATTGAAAGTATTGTTTATGATACGAGTTATTACGAGTATAGAAGAAGTATATTTACTTTTTTATGATAACATGATTCTGATTATTAAGTTAGGTAATTCTTGCACATGTATGTTAATTTGCACATGTTGTTTCTCAAAAGAAGATAATATTGCTTTTTATGTAGACATCAAAGAAGTTTCTTTTGTTATTTTAAATTATTTGGGTTCGGTACTATCGATAGGTTTAAATTGCTGCTTACAGGGTTGACACCCTTTCCGGGTTTGACCCGGAGACTCCTTTTTATAACTGAATCGAGCTCCGGGCTATATGGGCTTCTTTGCAAAAGCCCCGGGTGAAAGATACTTTCTGAATTCATTCAGATTTATATACAGACAACATATTATTATTATTTTTTTAAAAATTCTAAAAAATTTCTGACTTTTCTTAACAAAACGTAATTTTTTTCGCCCTTGCTTCGTCGGAGAAACTTTATTCTCTTCTATACTTTTCGTGGATCGATCTCCTTCTTGAAAAATCATGACTGCGCCAATGCTAATACAAATAAATCAAAGACAGTACTACTGTAGGATTTCTCAATTGGAGGGGGCTACCTCTGTATGTATGCTTCCTAAAAATTCCATTTAACTTCGATTTGCCAAAAGAAAATTAGGGTGCTAATAAAATGTGAAACTCCAGCAGCATTTCTTAGGTATTTTATGACTAAAATAAGTACAGATTCTTCACACTTCATTTTTGCTATGGACGAGGAGCGAACCCAGAACTTCCTTTGTACAATTGTACCCTATTATGTTTAAATAATGTTTGTAAATTTCTCCAGGTCAACTTCCAGTTGAAGGCGGCAACCCTAATATGAAACTAATAATTGTGTTAAGTTATAGGCTGATTATCTTGATCTTATTTGCTTTGATGAAATATTAACTATTTTCTTGAATTGTTAGGAATATTAAAAACTATACTGACAAACTATTAGAAAATGTTTCTGAAAATTTATGAAAGAAATAACTGTATTCTCCTAGTCTGATCCGTCGTAAAAATGAAAAATGCTAATCATTTAGATACCATTACGGTATATAATATTATAAAAATTATTACTCTTTGAAATTTGCTACGTTAAATGTTTGTTATAGAATCCAGTTACAACATATTTTACGGTATCAAGTAATTTTGTAATTAAAATATCACTCGTCCTCATATATAGTGCTAACAATAGTTAAATAAAAATAATAATAAAAAAACTCTCCAGTGCAAAGGTTGCAAACTTCAGGCAGATAACATTGTGGTCTACACTCAGTAAAAATAATATATGTGTTCAATTTTTCTAAATGCAACAGAACACCTTGTAGAAAAGGATAAACCTCCTAATCATTTTCCTAAATTGAAATCTTGAACCAAAATAACCATATCACGTTTATATTTAATTCTATTCTAATCCAATAAACCACAACAACCACAACAATTGAATTTGTGGTTAATTGTATTAGCACAGGATGAAAAGTATTAGATAACAAACTTCACGTAAGTCAAACAATTTCTTAACCCCTGCCTAACGTTACTACTTCGTTTAGCAATAGGCAATGTATAGTAATTCATTCATAGTCACGATATGTCAAAAAGGTAGTTTCCTCCTCCAACGCGTCAGAGACGTTTTCTTGAATATAAAATCCAAGTAGTTTCATCAGTTATGAGATAATTGAGATTCAGCTGCCGCTTGCTTGTGGTGGTTTTCTACAGTAGATGCAACTGTTTAGATTAGGTGCATGTTGCTCGAACAAGTGTGTGAGTCATCATCATTCTTGGAAATATTCATTGTTCGTGTGTGAAGAGTAGATGATTATGACACTACTTATTACTCACATTTGTTTAAGTGTGTTTCTTTCTAATAAGTAGTTACTTTATTGGGAGGAATAGGTAATGCTTCTGTCCCACAAACATTTGCGTTTCCACTTGTCAACTTCAATGCCTCAGTCTCTATGAAAAGTGTTCACCACTGTTTGCATACTGCATGAGTGCATGTACACCACAAGGGTCGAGACAAGGATAGTTTATATTCCTCGTTTTCTAAAGTCCATTCTTTGCAAATTTGCATATTTGTTTGATATAGGTTTTAATCATGTTAGCCTAGTCTTATTGTACGCTGATGTGCATGTGTAAGTTTCACACACAAGTACTGAAGTATTAAAGAAAATATAGGAAGAATCTATGCAAAAATAAAAAAATATATAAAACAAAACTGACAGTTCTATTCTATTATGTTTGTGTTTTCTTCCGTATTTTTTCCAGTTCGGGGGCAGGAGTCTCCTGCTCCTTCCGTTGGATTCGCGCCTGTCTTCAAGGGACTTTCAAAGTCCTCTGTTCTAATTTCGCAAGTATAATTTACAAAGGAATTCAGTATTTAGTATTTGCTCTACTTGACTTTCACAGTATCCGATTTGGACCTTGGGATACCGAATTATCTCAGATATATTATTTTGTTTTAGAAGAAGATGCATAGCATATGAGAAAAACGTTTTAAAAATTCTATATCCCATATTTGTACCGAAAAATTGGTCTCACAAGCTCGAAAAACGTGAAATTCCGTACAGTTCGTTTGCAAAATCAGTGCAAAATAAAAGTGTTTTATAAAAAGAATTGGAGGGTCCAGTGGAAAAAACCACTAAGTCACAATTTGTCATTTTGGAGTTAACAGCACTGGATCGTCATATCTAAGTTGAACTATTTATTGATATTTTCAAATATTTCGAAAAATTATTGTAAATACATTTTCTCGAAATGGGTCGTCTGAAAAAATACTGAATTTTTAGCGGAAAAACCTCTAAGTCCAAAGAAACCTCTAAGTCCAAAGAAACCGCTAAGTCCAAAGAAACTGCGAAGTCCAAAGAAACCGCTAAGTCCAAAAATATCACTTAGTTCAAAAACAGTTTCTTTTAAGAATTTGGTAGGATACTTCGTTTTTTTTCTTCATGTGGGTGTTTTCAGCACTGATTTTATTTACTTTACGATAATAAATATCATAATACTTCTCATTTGACTAGTTTCAAAACGTTTTTCGAATGAATTTGAAAAATATTTTAATTAATACTATTAAGTAAATATTGCATCATTGTAGAAGTGGTTTAAGTGCTTTACTGCTGCCTAACTTTTCTAAAAGTGCCTATTTTCCATCTAAACGAATATTACTGTAGAATAATTACTGAGTCCTAAATTAATTTGTTTATCTACCGAACTATCTAGGTGAATTTTCAGAAAACAATAATAAAGAAGCAATATAATTTGTTAATTTTCATTAAAGGCAGGCTCATATTGTTTGAAAGAAAAAAATCTTCCAAATATCTTAATATAAGACTCCGAAAGACATTATGGTGGAAGAAACCACTAAGTCCGAAAAAACCGCTAAGTCCAAGAAAACCTGTGGAAAAAAGCTCTAAGTCCAAAGAAACCGCTAAGTCCACTAGTTTTAAGAAAGAAGCCACTAGGAGTTTTTCTGAGAACATAGTTTTGTTATATGTGATTTATTGATATTTTTAGATGATTTCTTTACTGCAAAGTATAATAGTTTTTCACTGATGAAGTTTTGTTGAAAGAAACCGCTAAGTCCAAATTTACTTTATTTTTTTACCGCGGCCCCGAACATGAATTTTTCGAAAATTCATTTAAAAAAGAAGCAATTTAAGTATGCAATTACCACAAAAAATAGAAAACTCGTAACAATAAATCCGCCATTTCAATTCACTTTTCAAATCTTTCAATACAAATATTTCATAACGGAAAAATTGGACTTAGCGGTTTCTTCCACTGGGCCCTCCATTTTATTAGCCTATTACAGAATTGCACATTTGTAATTTGGGCCTTCTTTGAGGCTTTGAGCCTTCTTGCTGTTTGGAGATTTTCATATAAAATACGAGCGTATAATTAATAATATTATATTGGTGATTGGCAAGTATTTAAAAATTAAGTAATTGGAAATAAATAATGTTTCAATAAAATGCGAAAATAATTTTGCAAATATTTGACAGTCATAATTATTTCTATAACGGAAATATTGAAACAATGTACACCATTCGCATTCAGATTTATTGTAGCCTACACCGTATATATTCATTATTTTGGAACCACAGTCTCCCCACCTGAATTCCATTAGTTTCGCTACTGCAAAATGGCACTTACGAGGTCTTGACAGCAAGGCGACGATATACGAATTAATTTCAGTACCACCCTTGTGTATATTCAGGGATATATTTCTCAACACAAGTAACAATATGTGTCTACAATATTTAAAGTAGAACCCACCCTATTTATACACAGATTTCCTGTCTAAAACGATAAAGTACGAAGTGGCTGTTCAAGGTTAATAATAGCTGAATTTCTGAATATTCTAAATCCGTTGCCTCAGATGGAAATTTGTCAATGGAAGTTCCGATTTTTTTAAACATTGTGCTCTTAATAAAATTCCAATAGAAAAATTGTCTGTAATCTAAATAAGTTTTCTGATATTAAAAAATAACTTAATTTTACTGGGGTAAATGTTTATATTACAGTATGCATGTTAAAAATATATACCAATAGCTGGATATGAGTCTTCATTGTTAAAGTGAAACAAATACTAAATACGATTTCCAGATGACGAAACGTACAGTATTTCCGGAACTCCCGTATATTAAATAAACCTTTACTGAATTACTGAATAAAGAGTGTGAGTCACAGCCTTGTCCGTTTAGAAAAGTCTAAACGGACAGGGCTGGGGTACACTACTGCCATGAGAACTTCAAAAATGGCATAGTGTTTTCAATTACAAGTGAGGAAATACATTTTTTATTCGTGATAGTCAGCGTTGAGTTTTCCCAATTGAATAAAGTTATTCCCAATGAGAAATACTTATTTTTCATTCTTTTGGTTGTAATTATTTGAAATTGGTGCTAGCTCCAAATAGTTCTCTGAATGGCCGATCTT
>JAQFYR010001210.1:0-10518 GCA_034694985.1 Campodea silvestrii
AGCAGTTTTCTTTCAATTTTTTTGCATTGAATTTCCTGTCCCTTCATATTTAAAGGATATCATACTTTACTGCAGATGTGTTCGTGTTCCCAAAGGTTTCCAGGGGCGGTTCAACAGCGAGTTTTGATTTTTATGTTGTAGATATCTTTCCGATGTTTAAATTTACATGACAATGTGCATATACTTCAATGATAATCGCACCTTTACAATAGACAGTGACGGTCTTTGATTTCACTTTTAGTGTCCATCATAATTATCAGGGGTGGCTAAGCATGGACATTATAATGTATTTGCTGTTGTAAACATTCATCAGCAAGACTTATTATTAATTTCAGTCAAATTTCTTCCGTCGGCAATGATGAAGCAGGAGTGGTCATTAGTTACCGATTTAGTTTCCCCCATAATTATCAGTAGTGCTTAAGGCTTCTCATCATCCACTACGTCGGATCGGAACAGAAGCAAACAAAATATATCGTATGCATTCTAATAACCTAGGTGAAGGACCACACATGAAGTCGGATCAGAATGGAACAGAATAAATTCTCCCATTTAACTCAATGATAATTAGAAAAATTTAGGTCCGATCCAACGTAATATGCGGCTAGCTTAAAAGGATCTTTTTGATCAGCGTGTATTTTAGAGAGTCTATCAAAATAGGAGTTATCACAAATTCCGATATGAAATTATGAATACGATGTATGACGATGCATTAGTGTTCATTAGTCTTTGATTCATTTATTTTTTGGGGGCGGTTAGATTTTTTTTTCTACTTTTGGTATATGCGTATTTCAGGCAGTTACAGTATCATTTGTCTCCTAATTTAGTGTCCATCAGGCCTACAACGGTTTACAGAGTTACATTTCTCTTTTATAGCTTTTTATTTGTATATTTTTAGAATGTTAGAAAACGATCGACGTTGTTCTTAATATTATTCACGTTGCAGGAAAACCCCATATAGCAGAGCTGCACTAGGTCTATTTGTCTTCTAACATCAGCCTGCAAATTAATTTTTATTACAAATTTAATTACAAAATTTTGAATTAAGTGCATATTGTTGTAGAACACACAATGATAATGTACACTGGATTCAAAATGTCCAAATATGATTCAATTCGACATATTATACTGTAATAAATGCAACTTGATCAAGCACTCTGTTCAGCGGTCACGCTTTTTTCCACTTTTTGACCCCGAGCAATGCCGGGTACTTTTTTTTTTTAATACAAGGCCCCTCCTCGCCTTGTATATGTGATGACCAACCTAGCAAATAAAAATGTCATCTCCAAAATTATAGTTTAAAATGTTGTTAAAGACTGAATCAATCACATTAAGTATTAGGTAAAGGTTATACCCTAGAAAAGTGAGAGAACTCGTGAATTCCAGGATAAGACCTAATTACATAATTCCTATATAGAGAAAATATTAGGTTGTATTCCTATATAATGTTTAAAGTAATGGAAAGTACATTATGAAAAACGTTACTATAATAACATATAATAAATTTTAAAGTAAAAAATTAGTTTGAATTACATTTATCTTAGAGATAATTTTGGATATCTTGTTTAAATTTTTTTAATGGTACAATTGCCAAAAAAATCCAGAAAAAAAATAATTTTATGGCCAGTTAGTACTTCTTTTGACAAAAATCTAATCAGCTCTGACCAGTAAGGCGCTCGACCTTCATAACCAAGTTTCATCCATTTTTTCTTTTTACAAAGTTATCGCGTTACGTACGTACTGTACGTACATATACAATACTTACGTAAACACATACAAAATGATTGCAGTATCCCACAGACCGTTACTATAGGTAAAACCTGCGAGGTAAAAAGTTAAGAAAGGAGAGATTAACCGTTCAACTATAAATTCTGCAATTCGAGTGGATGGATTACCGGCATTTTTCACATTGGAATGAAAATAATTAAATAGTTCAGTTTTACGCGATTTTAAAGAGTGATTGCCAAGCGGGAATGTGATTTTAAAAAGAGAATGTAATTATTTGGTGAAAATCCCTTAAAAACTTCACTTTTTCTTGTAAAAGAGGCAAAAAAGATTGTCCTGGTTTCGCTGGATCTTGTACTAATATTACTCTGGTCCACTTTCTGGGCCATTCTCATCATTTTTTTCCTACTGGTGCTCGTTACATAAATGTATAGTATTTTCGTGCATAAAGCAAATGTGACATTTTTGTGTATTTCATTCGAGATTTCCTCCCTGACATTTTCAAAAGTCGACGCTTATGATTGATAGGATAATTATATTTATAGCAGTAATGTAGAAGTACGGACAAAATCAATTGCTCTCCCAAAGGTAGATCCAGGATTTTGGAATGAAGGAGGGATAGCCCAAAATGCCACGAACAGATGGAAAAACACGAATTGTTTAGGAGACTCATCACTTTGTGTTATTGGAAATACGTATCACAAACGCTCACAAACAACATGTTGAAAAAATGTGATTTGAATTGAATGGATAATTACGGATTTAGTCGATGCTATATTATTTTGTAATATTATGATGTTTTAAAATAAAATAATAACAATACATTAAAACTCATAATTTAAAACAAAAATATTTTTGCAGTTGAAAGAATATTAGTCAAAATTTCAATATGAACCTTCCCAAACACTTGTTTGTCAAGATTATTCCTACTAGAGATGTTGCTTCTCCACCCAGTTTATCTCATTTATCCTTCAACCAATTGATGCCTGTTCTAATCGTCTCACCAAACAGTTTCAAACAATCATTGGAATTTCTAAGAGTGTGTTCCCACCAAGTACGTTGGCGTTACGTTCGTCCAAAAAACTTGCCTGAGTGTATAACTTACACCAGCAACAAGATAACAAACAACACAGCTGTACCAGTCGGACAGGAAAAAAACCGGTATTTTTTTTGGACGAATGTAACAGTAGACGAACGTAACGTGCTCGGTGGGATCGCACCTTAACTCTTGTTTGATTGTTTTCGACGTAAATGTCTCCACAGGGAATAATTTGGGTATAGAAAATAAGTGTTTGAAATTATGACTACAATTTTCCCAACTGCAAACTCATTTTGTTTTTAGCTTTAAATACTTGTTCATCCTTTTTAGCGAGGAATTTCCTAAAATTCTCAGAAGCGCTGATTTTTGGGATTCACTGGAAACGTATTATTAAAAAAGAAAAGAAATTGTTTAATGAGAGACCTTTTGGAAATGAATACCTCAAGGAACAATGCTCTAAAAATTACGTTGCGTATCATCGAATGAGAAATTTCGTAAAATTCAATGTCAAGAACACTATCTCATTGTTTGTTTTCTGGAGATATCTTGATACAGTATGGAGAAAAACAGTATGGATACCATATTTAAGGTGTTTCAACGCGAAATGAGTTAGCGCTTCAGAATTAATTTTATGTGATGAAATTATGTAAAGTTGATACACCCTTCACTAGTTTCGCTAATATAATTTTATATTATTGCTACCGTACATAGTGCTGAGTAAACCACACTCTTTCTGCTATCAAGCTTTAAAAATCTTAATGGGGTGGGTCCTCCTACCACGTGGATGCCCACGCACATTATAGTTGTGATTCATTCATTATCCAGCTACAAATTTGTTTGTATAGTGCGTGAAATATTAATAATATTGCTACACGTAACTTTCAAAGACGGTATCATAAAGAAACGTTGGACAAATACAAATTAAAAAAATATATGATAGTAAAATCCAGAATAGATTTTCAGTCCAGGTTTGGGGGAAATGACATAGCATGTATTTAAACAAAAGAAGTCTGCGACAGTGCGACGCATACAAACACGATAAACAAATACACACAGTGCAGGCATCCTATTGTTGCAATAAATTTTAAAGAACGATTTAAGACATAGTAGCAGTTGAACGATTTTCTGTCTCAATTTTTTTTAAATTTATTGCATCGATGTCTGCACTGTGTGTATTTTTTAATGATATAGCATGCTTGAATGATTTATTACCTTTTTATCGCAGATAAACACACAAAACAAAATAAATTACGATTAAATTAAGATTTTACAATTCTACACAAAATCAAATTTCATATTTCAGATTTCCTTAGGCGCTGATGAAGCAACAACTCATAAACCAGTGAAGCAACATCTGAGTCGGCATTCCTTAGATGAAGCTCGATGGATTGGAAGCAGGACAATCAACGGTGAAGCAATTCCAGATCATAAACCAGTAACAGTATTCACGGGAAAGAAAAAGCCTGTAAGACAAAGTCTTATGAATAGTGACAATTCTGGATATTCCAGTATTCGACGACAGGGTCAGGTTCCGGATCCTAATGATTTATTTAAAAATGACGACGAAACTCGGCCGACTGGAACGAACGCTCATAGTTTCCCGATATGGACACTTACTGAACCTCAAGACGACATTGCTCCGACTACGAGCAAAAATATTTACAGTAATTTTAATAATTTAAATGATTTACCGTACGTCAAAAGCAAACGAAATCATACCAGAAATATTCGTCATAACAGAAGAAGTAAATTTTTTATGGAAGGTATGAATACTCATCGACAACTCAGTGAATCAGAACTAATGTCGAGTAATTCATACAGAGAGGAAAATCAGCACAAATGGGAGAATAGGCCAGAACCTACTTTAGGTCCAAGAGAAGAAACAGCCTACACACCGAAGTCACCATATAACATTGATAATTCCAGGGTACCTCATGAATCATATGGTCATAATTCCAGAGTATCTCCTAGTTCACACACTCATAATTCAGGGATACCGGAAGGGACGAATACTTATCACACAAGACCGAAAGAAATAGGAAGACTGGACGTGGAAATTGATCGTAAACCAGAAGATAGATTCGAAACTAATAATCCCAAAAGGTTGGAAGAAAATGGCAACAAACGCAGACATAAGCACGGTGAAAACGGCGATAACCATGGTAGCATCTACAGACCTTATACTGACGCCCCTCTTGAAACTACAACAATTAAACCAAGAAGGACCACTCCTAAAGTCAAACCTGTGAGGCTTTCTAGCGGTCGTGTTGAATGTCCCCATTCTACTTCCACGGGAGTGTTTCCGTACGTACAGAACTGCCGAAAATTTATAAACTGTTATCAAGGTCGAGCTTTCTTGCAAGATTGTGCTCCAGGTACATTGTTCAATCCAAGACTTGGTGTTTGCGATTGGCCATACAACGTTAAATGTTCTGAATCGGAATCAGTAAAAGCACATGATCCAATCACAACAACAACAACAGAACTTCCTACTTCAACTACTGAGTTTCATGACTATGGTGGGGAATATGTTGATGAATCAACAATTTCTGAGGTTATTGCCCCAACATCAGGTCAGTTAGTTCAACTTATAAACGGGACAAGTATTTGGGAAGGATATGTAAAATTGTGTGACCAGAGTGGTAGTTGTGCTTATCTTTGTGATGGTTTCTTAGCAATGCCAACAGCAGATGTAATATGTAGACAGCTAGGATTTGAAAGGTACAGTATGTTGCTTTAATATTAAATGCCAGTGATGTTGTGTAATGTAAGACATCACAAACTTGACCATGAGCTGAAAGTGCAAAAAATTTAATACTTCAAAAATATACGATAAAATCCTTTAGATGTCATTAAACTTTAATTTACATAAATTAACTGATTTCTCTAAATATGAAGGAAGGTTATGTTTCTAATCAAGCTGAGTATTTCATAAGTAATCATAAGGAACTTCTTCTAAAGTTTCGAAATTGTAGTGTAAATGATTAACATGATATATTTTGAACTTTCAGTCCAAATCAAAACTTCTGTTTCGGAAACTTCTAGAACACTTGTAAATAATATTACAAGCGGCATTCATTATTCAGCTCAAGCATCAGCTTCAACTCTTCAAGGAAGAGAACTTTCGTCTGCGGTTACAGAAATAGGAATTGATTAGATAAAAAGAAATCACCGGTACTTACACATTTTTTACTTTGTCGAAAGTATAAATTATTATTCCTTTGTGCAATGAAAGGCACATTACAAACATCACTCAAAATTTCAAACTTATATATACTTGTCAATTTAAAATACAGGAATCTAGTACTTCAATCCTAGAGGTACGAAGGCAAGTTTCAGGAACATTTCACGAAGTCAAAATCTTTAAAACTGCAAATTGAGTTGAGTTTGCTGTGACGCACTACCAATTTTCTTTAATCATTCTGAACACTAGAAGTTATAAAACTGGAAGTTTGCAAAACCTTCGATCTGAAGGCGCCTATGCTGTACAAAGCCAACTCTAAAGTTACAAACTATGAAGGGGGCAAGGGATCCATCTTAGTTAAAAACAGGCGATTTTCATGCGAACCTTCAGATGTATTCAAAACCCATTTTGAAACATTTACTAAAATAAGAAAATATAACTGAGGTTGCCAGTTTCTCAGTATTAATGTAAAATATGTATTAGTTCATTAGTCATTACAAAATACCGCAATGATATTTCTCTATTGAAAGTGAATTTTAAGAAGGCTCTCGTTAAAGACAATAAAATGGATATTGCTATTTGCACCTGTCAGGTGCTAGCATTTTATTACTAGTATGACTGTCAATACCCATAATGTGTACTGTTAAAATTTGACCTTAAAGCGTTACAGTAAGTGATTTTGTGATAAAAAGAATGAAAATAAAACAATTTTAAATAATAGCAGTAAAAATGCTAACAATGTTGTATTGGAACTTTCCAGAGGAGTGAAAGATGTCCTTCATGGCAATCTTTTTCCAACACCCTTTTCTGTCGATAGTAAAGTTCTACAGATCAGTATTCAATGTAATGGAAAGGAATCTTCAGTGGATAAGTGCAGTTGGTATAAAAGAGAGGTCCAATGTGACGTGAGTCGTGACGTTTCAGCTGTTAGGTGTCATAGAAACTACGCTGCATTATGTAAACCAGGAGAAATGGCATATGGAGGGAAATGCTACAGTGTTCAAGTTACTGATGACGGCAGTGGGCATGACGAGGCTAATAGGTTATGCAAAAAGAACAATGGGCATTTGGCTGCTATCAATTCAATAGTAAGAACGGTTGCTTGTTATATTCGAAAGATGTTGTCCAGTAATTCTGATTATCAAGATTTATTTTGACACGCATGATTTTGACACGCCAACTAAAATCATTTAATCACAAATGTAGATGTTTAGAAGCAAAATACCATAAAAAATTAATACATTTTTAATGAAAAAGTATGAAGCTATAGCTATATACTGACAAATATGCCATTTAAAATAGATTAAAAGTGTATCAGAGCTCATTAACTACACAGTTATGGTTAGAAAGTATCAGTTCCAGGTTTTAGATTCGCTGAAATATATATGTGTGAGAGTGTGACTAATATCACTGCAGGATTAAACAGTGAAGTATTATGCGACCTATGCGTATTCAATTTTTTTTAAAGGTAATTTTAAATATTAATAATGAAGAACTTACTTCGGATTGAATTTTCATTTTTGGAAGAAAAGATTATTCCAATTATTTCATATTTAATATATTGGCTTGAATTTTTTCCTTGATTTCGTCATATGCCCTTAGTTCACACTGCAAAACGCGGACATAATGTATACGTATTTAGCAAAAATCCATCATGTCATGACTTTTATGCATTTTAGGATGAAAACAACTTTCTCTCTTCGTGGTTATCAACCTTCTCAGATATTGATGTCGTACACATTGGTGGTTTTGGACTACGAGTTTT
The DNA here is from genome assembly GCA_034694985.1 of Campodea silvestrii. NCBI lineage: Eukaryota > Metazoa > Arthropoda > Diplura > Rhabdura > Campodeidae > Campodea > Campodea silvestrii. Next base: position 7,711 of record JAQFYR010001210.1, read on the forward strand.
CGACAGAGATTTTTGGGTTTGGGACGATCTGGAAGATCCTTTTATATTTCAGAAATGGTGGCCTGGTACGTGAGAATGTGCCATTGCTGGGTAGATAAAATTATTCAATTTTAATAAATTATTTTTCTTGGTCAGGCTGGAACAATAGCTTGCTGCCTCACAATCAGCCACCAACTACTACCGTCCCTTCATGCATTGTCTTACAATCCAGGTTTCAATGTCCTTATAATATGCAAGAGTTTTGCTCTGCTGGCTACTATTACTGGAATGTTGTTCCTTGTAGCATACGGTTGTCATTTGTTTGTGAAGCAAACCAAACTGATATAGGTATGATAATCAAAAATTTAGATTCAGAATGAGTGAATAACAATCAAGAAATGCACACAGTATTGATGACACTACAGCATTTTTAGCGTCATTCTCAACTGATGATGTTGTTAAATTAAAAATTACAACTTTTTATTTGATTTAATACAGTTCCGTAGAGGCTTATACTGCGTTACTTGGCTGGACGTGTTTCAAAATTTAATACCTCGCTTTGAAGACCACTAAAAGGAAACTTTGAAAGATGTTTGAATATTGCTTTTCGTAGTGTTTTTGAAAATGACGTATGCAGTCTTAAAATATATCAAACCAAGTGAAATGAAGCCGGTAAAGAATTAACAAAATTTTCATTTGAAAACATTTTCAACAGTACAGAGTAGTAACATAGATGTGATTATATCTCAAGTCTAAATACAAGTATAATAACAATAAGGTCTTAAACTACACATGGATGGTGAGTAAAATATTATTCGGAAGAACGTGATGACTGAGCTAGCTCTCCAAACCAAATACTCTGATGTCGGATTCACTGTTGCCTCCTTCATGACCCTTCTCACACGCACTGCGAACAGCAGTTAATGATACTGCGCGACTTCAGTTACAGATTATGAGGAGTCTTGACTAAATCAATACGCCCACGATTTGGGTATCTTAACTCCCGAACTCGCTTCATAGAATAAATTATGTGCTTATTTACACTTTTTTTTGCAATATTATTTCAAATAACATTATGCCAATGATTGGTCATTATGCTACGCTAATGCGGTATTGTAGTTACGTATTAAACAGTATGTAAACCTCTCTACAGGTTGTGTCCGTGGTAATGGTGCTGAATATAGAGGAAATGCAAATGTGAGTCGATCTGGTCGATCATGTATGAGATGGAATAGTCCACATTTACGTGCAATGAGAAATAAATTCTCATGGATGAGGAAATTTCAAGAAATACAGGAGCATAACTTTTGTAGAAATCCGGATGGGGATATTAAACCATGGTGCTTTATTTCACCACTGGAAGTAGAATATTGTGATATACCATTGTGTGGTGCTAAAGGTATTGTAAATTTTTTAAATGACTGACTGTGAGTCGAAGTAAGTTTACACCTTTTTATGTTGGTCTGAAAAACATATCTTTTTGTCGCCTTTTTAATGTTACAGCAGTGCCATTGTCATATAACTAGTGTTTAATAACAAAAATTATAGAAATGCAATGCATTAAATTTCAGTGTGGAGTAAAGTGTTTTGTTTTAGAGTCTCATCAGGATACTAATGTTTAGAAAAAAAATAACACGCTTAAACTGACGCATAATAATATATATTTGAACTTAGTCACTACGAACTGGAAAGCTTCGTGATATCATCATTGTTCGAATTTTTTGTATATGTATTTATCTTCATTCATTATTTCACGACGATTATGAAAATTCTTCTTTTACAGCAAATATGGAATCGTCTATGCTAACTTCCTTACTACAATGTGGAAACAATCAGTTTCAATGCAAACCTGGTGAATGTATTCCCAATCTTTGGGTTTGTGATGGCTCTGAAGTTAGTATACAATAAATAATTGGTCTAGTGGGAAATGTCCGTTTAACTTATAACACTATATGTATTTTCTAGGATTGCTCAACTGGCTTAGATGAAGCATCGTGTGTGCAGTACGATTCAAATTTTAGTAACAAACGTAATCATCGTCTTGTTGGATATGACAGAGAAAAATGGCTTTTTACTACACAAAATACATGCTCAAAGCAATGTGTTGAATCAAAAGATTTCATTTGCAAGTCTTTTAATTTCTTGTAAGTGGGTGAATAATATTGTGTCTAATATTGCTTGATACAGATATTATTGCTTATTATGTTCGTAAGTTTCAAATTTCAAAGTGTATATAAATAATGATTTTAGAAAAATAGGTTAGCTATTGTTCAGGTGGAAGGGATGCGAAAAACCACTACTGATTTAATTAGAAATTCAACTATTAAATAGTTTTATTCGTTTTCTTGAGCTGACTCAGAAGAATAGTGAAATAATGAAAAAAATGAAGAAAAAAAGTCTATACGAAATCTCGATTTTTGAAACAAGCGTTTAAAAGGAAAGAAGCCATGTTTATAAAGGGGAATTCGAGTCAGTACTGTACTATATAGCAACTGATTTTTTTTCGTTTTCAATACTATATTAATAATCTCACATAAACTGTTAACTTCATAATGATAACTTCAAGACTTACGACTTCTTCATGTACTGCTTTCAATTTTACAGATTATTTAGTTACTCAATAGCAACAGAAATCAAACGGTACAAAATACAGTTATTACTCATAATAAAATTGAGGCAATATAAGATGGTGTGCTTTGCAGTTTTGTCACAAAAATTTCGATCATTTCCCCTTTTTTTATTTCAGCATAAACGAATCTACCTGCGTATTGAGTGACAGCAACGAAGGCCTTAGTGGAAATTTACTTGAGGAGAATGGATGGCAATATT
>JAQFYR010001211.1:0-10514 GCA_034694985.1 Campodea silvestrii
CGTCATATTTGTCGATATCACTGAACCCTTGCACCAACTCGAAAGATATCATCCCATTCCCAGCTCAAGCACAAAATAGAACTCCACTCCCACTCTACTCCAACACTCATAAGCAGTCACTTCCACTTACTCTGAAACCAGAGCGGGAGTAGAGTGAGAATAGAGTGCAGCTCACGGAGTGGAAAATAAATCCAGTAGTGATGTTTTTGTGGAGCGCAGGTTTTAAACCTGTTGACCTGAAATGTCGAAGAATTGCTGTCTTACGGGCATTGACATAGGGAAAATGGAACTTTGAAGAATAATTTCTCCCGTATAGATTTTTTTAGAACGGCATATGAGACGACGATCAGGGAGTAGAAACCTCAATTTCTGACATCTGAAAAAAATAATCGGTTGTAGCACCTGCTGGGAAGGTTCCCTCGTTAAAACAGCTACCAAACGCAGAGATGTGACTCCTCCACTCCAAGAGCTGTAATTCGAGTGGAGTGATGTTTATTTGTTTTTGAGTCCGTAGTGAAGTGATGAGGCGTGGAAGGCTGTTTTGTACTTGATGAGGTGGTGGTGATAATTTTGAACGGGAGCTGGAGTGGAGTGAGATGTATATAAAAAGCGGGAAAATACAAGCGGTCAAAGTATGATAGATCGATATGAAAATGGTGAAAGATCAACTTTGGAAGATATAGACAATCAATCAACGTGTGACGGATAATCCACAGCTTTTGGTTTCTCCGTATATTGTTCTTCATCCGTTTTTTCCAAAGCTTCTATGGTGGCTTACTGGCTTTTAACTTTTATAATTTTGACTTTCGTTACTAGTTCTGAAGATGATAAAAGCACCCACTGAAAATTCCCAGTTCGTTTTTTTTTATTTCGTTAAGGAATATTTGCTGTATACAATTTCCAGACTTCAAGCACCAGTAGTTTGCTTTGCGATGCCATTCTAATCGCTGGTATTGAAAAAGATTGATTAATAAAAGAACTGAAATTCCATAAGCATAAAGTGTATACATTAGGAGAACCAAATGACAACGACAATAACAACATGGAAAAAGCAATATTCTTCCTGCACATATAAACACTGACACATCTATACAGTCGCAAACTCATATATGGGAGCGAATAAGTACTTGTATTGGTAGATTACAGCAGAGTGTATGACTGCTGTTTGAACACTTATTAGCACTCCACCAGAAGCATCTAAATAGTGGTGCCGTCGATCGATCCGATCTGCAAACAATTATCGAGATCGAATGCCTTAGATCGAGATCCGATCGTGTTGAAACAATCCAGATCGAGATCGGAACGACTTTTCGAGCAATCCGATCCGATCTCTAATCTTTCCGATCCGATCTCGACGGCATCCCTACATCTAAACAAACACTCCACTTCCACTCCACGCTCAAGCACGAAGCAGGATCCACTTTAACTCAACTTCAGATTCAAGCATAAGATACACTCCGCACCCGGCTGAAGAACTTTGCAAAACATTACTCTACTTTCAGTCCACTCCAGAAGCAGAGACCGATTGAAGTGCACCTCACGGAATCCACTGTAGGATGTAAAGAGCCACTTTTATGTAAGTAAACACACAAAAATCGCAAAAGATTCATATTGAAACTTACATGTACATGTTTTTCTCTTTTATTCAAATTACGTAAGTGGCCCAATTTAAAATCGGTCTACACCCAATCATTTCTAATTACGGTGCTCCCAAGTAGTATTTCGCTCCGCACAATGTATCACTCCACTCCGAAACCGCAAACTGAGTGGACTGCTGTTCGCGATTGCAAAACTGAAGGGAGTGGTCCCAAGCCTACCACGAACACTCCTGGGAACTTGAGAAGTGAGATTCGATTTCTACCTTTAAAAATATCGCAAAACAAAATGGAAGTGAAAGGACGCTGTTTATGAGACTCTGACACGGCAGTTATTTTCGTTCAGTTTGTCCCCTTCCCTTCTTCTATGGCCTCTTGTTTGTCTACACGATAGGTCTGTACAGAGCGGTGAGTGTAATTAAACTTCCTTTGCGTTCTGTAAATTTATAACATAACTTGTACACTCGCCATAGTCAGATACAGATCTCACTATATTTCTTATTCAATTGACAATGAATCTCAGGAAATTTGCACCCCCCATTCCACAAAGATGATGTCAGTCAGTTTTTATTTGCTGCAAGTCAGCAAGTACTTATAGAGGTGAGACATATACGCCACTCCACTCCATCTGTAGCTCAATAATAGCACTCCACTTCCACTCCAGGTATAAAACAACACTGTATTCCCACTCGTCCACTCCGGTCTGAAGTACAATCACTCCGGCCCCACTCCATTGCTAAAGCGCAGTGGTAGTGGAGTAGAATTGGAGTATAGCACAGAGTTTCCTCTACAATGTACAAAGTCATTCGTATTTACGCAAACACAAATAATTGAAAAAAGTTTTTAATATCAGAACTTATATTTAGGCAGTGTTCAGTTCGCGTTGTCAGGACGTATCCTATAGTCAGTATAGAATTTTTCATTTGACGCCATATTTGATTATAGTCTAGTCGGTAAGCCAGCATCTATGCGAACTATTTTGAACCTCGCACCATCATTTCCAAATATCAGAAAAAAGATTTGCTCAAAGACGACGGAAATAAAAAAATATCAGTTGGTGACTACGTGAACTGAACGTCGCCTTACTATGATTTGTTTTATTTAAGTGTTGTAAATTAGAGCGTGTAATTTTTGTCAGAATCACTCTACTCCCACTCCAGATGAGCACCAACACAAAGGTATCTCTACTCCGAGCTCAAGGACAAAATATTACTCCATTCCAATTCTTTTCCGATGCCGGAGTGCGGGTGGAGTGGAAATGTGGAGTGAACGCAGTGAAGTGATTCCACTTCTGGTGCAATATTGGGACAGCTGTCAAACGACCCTAATAATTATTATCAATCGATACGTACACTAACTACTTGCACCCAAAGGTGTAATCACCACTCCAATGATTCTCCAATTCGTAGAAAGCACACTCCACTCCTACTTCGAAATCGAGAGATGTTTTGTTATCGGGTTTGGAGTATAGTGGAGTGGGAGTGGAGTGCTGTTTTGTGTTTGAGTTTGGAGAGGAGTGGCCAAGTGGAGTGAAAACCAGGGAATGAAACGGTAATCGAACCGTAACCGCAAACCGTTAAAAACCGTAATTATTCATGTAACCGTAACCGAACCGAAATAAACAGTAATTGAAAAACCGTAACCTTAACCGAAACCGAAATAAAAAGAAATCGGTTACCGGTTTTAAATTTCGGTTTTTGACATCACATTTTCTTTGGTGAAAGTGCGAGTTCATCAACAGTTCGGAAACCCAATGTGCATTTTTTACAAATGGCATTATTTTTTTCCGAACCCACGTTTTGAAGAACACAAATTTCCCAAGTAGTTTCGGAATCCAATGAAGTTCAGTTCCTCTAACAATAATACCCAAATATTTGTGTTTTGTAACAAGTATTTTGTGTAACATAGAGATCACTTTGATATTCGTTTCAAGATATTTGGATCTTCTTATAAAGTGCATTCCGTGCATTAGAGTGAGTCTCGACATTTGAGCGAAAACAATGTGTAAAGCTTTGAAACTGCATTTTTGTTATTTTGTTTCTTCAATATATTTTAGATCTACAATGCTACAACATAATTTTCGTTACCGGTATTTCATTCAAATATTCTAATTCTATAAATATATATTTCGTAAATGTGACAAAAACCGCTTTCAAACCGGTTCGTAACCGGTTTGAACCGAAATTAATTTAAAATTAACCGTAACCGTAACCAACACCTTGGATATCCCAAAACCGTAACCGACCCGTAATTAAATTTCAGTTTCATTCCCTGAACAGAAGTGATTTGAAGTGTTTTTAGCTAAATCATCAGTATCACTGCCATTCAAAACACAAAAGTTTTATTATAGGACTTTATATACAGGATTGGAAACATAACTATATTTCATTGCCAAAAGTTTAATTCACCATCTTTGAATGTATTTCAGTTAAATACAGTCAATATTCAAAAAGGCAGTATGATATTAATGACGCCAACTTTTAAAATATCAGTTCTCAGTTCATATTAGTGTCAAAATTAAAGTTTCCGTATATGTAAAAATAAAAATAACCCTCAGAAGGTAGATGTATTACTTTTAAGATACCAATAAAATATGAATGATTCTCTTTGAATTCAAATAATTATGAAGAAAATGGTAGTTTAACTTCTCTGCCCTTGAAGCCATATAAAAGTTTTCCCAGTGGTAACATAGACATTAATTTTAATACTGCAGATTTACTATTGTCATGGTTCAGCGAATTGACGAAATATTACTTCAAGAGAACATCAGAAAACACCAATTCTTCAGGTAAGAATAAATTATTTGAAAGTGAGCTGCAGATATTCACAGAACATAATTATGTACTACTAATATCATGCTTCATGGAATGCTACTAAATGTTATATATTTATAACAACACTATATATCCCTTAAGAGTGTAAATTGAAAAAGAAGTGAATCTATGGTACATAGTAATACTGATTTTGTACATTTTCAGGTTTCCATTGTTCACTTCAATAGGAAAAGAAAATGTTTCATAAGCGTAATTTAACTATCAACAATAAGTGGAAGAAGTTCAGTGGAAATACCAACACTTTCAGTGGACCAGACAAATTTGTATGCTTGCACAGTAACTGCAGTGGTGCAAACTTGATAAAAAAACATTTTAATTTAAAAGCATACAACATCAAAAGCATTGTTTCGTTTAACATAGAAACGAACAACATGAAAGCACACATTACTTACGGATAAGGATATGTTGCATATCCCAAATGCCTGTGACTTATGCAGAAGAGAAAAACATATTTGCAACAATTGTAATACACTTTTATCGGGATTAAAAGGTGCTCGTATTTTTTCTTGGCAATGTGGGAATGGACAATTAAGAAAAATTCATATTTATCAGTGTTCAGAATCTATAATTAAAACATGCATTTAGATTGACAATAAGCAGTTCCAAAAACTGTAAGACATTATCATATTTGTTAACGAAGATTAAACATCAAGTCAATAGTTTTGTCATTGTTCATTATTTTTCTTCCTTGGTAGATGTTTTCATCTCAAGCTACATATTTTATTACTAGTGGTTCAAGTCTTAAATTAATATACTGCATTTATTTGCAATAATATATATGACATTCAAATGCATTTTCCGAAACCCACTGTCAAAATTGTTTTCAAATGAAAACATATTTCCGATACTTATTTCGTTTCGATTGAACAATGCATAATTACATAAATTTTCTGAAATTATTGGTTGTGGTTACGTTAATTTTATCAATTCATAATTATATGGGTATCCCCTCCAGAAAACTATTTGGTTCGCTAAAAGTAACTATATTTCTTTCATCTATATCTAAAACAGACTATTATATAAATTGCGTTCACAACTTCAGTCTATAAGCTTCCCATGCTGTAAATGCATTTATTTCTAAACACACTAATTTCATAACAAAAGTAACTTACTTTTTGGGGGAATAATTTTCCATCTTTTTATATTGTTCCATTATTTTCTCCTCTAATTTTTCTTTTTGTCTTCTTAAATTGTTCACCTTATCACTGTAAAAAATAAATTGTAGTTAAAAATATTTAGGTAATGCAATATGAAAATAGATGTTAACAATTGCATCTAACAACGTAAATTATTGACAACAATATTATAACCTTGTTGATTGTGAATTTATCAGACCAATGTTTTACCATTTTCGTCATGTATTGTTTTATATGCAATGTAACTTGTCAAATGAAGGCAGAAGGCGTCTTTCAAAAGAATTGTATACAATATAACTTTTGATTAAATAACATTAGTTTTGAATACAGAAACCATACCATGATTATCAGTGTACTAGTACACTGACCAAATGACGTTATCATAATTATGCAACACGAAGAAAGTCATGATGTGTATTATAATTATTAACACTTCCAACAAGAATGTGAAGATACACCGATACTGAGACAGTAGGTAATTAGATATTCACCATAATTTAAACCTTGAAATAAAACAATTGTGTTCTCAAAGCCTGAAATCCAACTTACGCAAACAACTTCTCCTCATTATGAAAATGCTCCTTGTCATCAAGTGTCTGCGTTAACAACTCATGATACTGGGTAAGTAACATTGTAACTTGACTCATGAGCGACCTCCTATCTTCTTCAAGCGTAATATTAAGCTGAGTAAGTACTTCTATCTTATTATGCAATGAAGATATTTCTTGGTTGAGGGTATGTGATGTATCCTGGGTGTCTGCAAGTTCACCTTGCATTTCAGTTTGTTTCAACTTCATTTGGTTGCTTTCTGTCTTGATGGCTTTGTAGTCTGTTTGGAGACTTCGATATTCGCCTTTAAGACGTTCCATGGCAGTGAATAGGCAACGGAAGTCATCCTATGAAAATGAGAACAATATACATGTATTAAAAAGTGAATGTATTGAAATTAATTTATCTGAGTATGATGTTTACGTATACAGACTTCTTCAATAGCTTTCTTGAAATGTGACATATCTGTGGTACGACAAAAGTAGTGATTCTGAAAACGTTTTTTGCAGTAAATTATTTTGTATAAGATTAAAAGTTTTCCTTTATTGTACATTTTAAGAGACAGGCACAAAATTACAGGAAGATAATTATATAAGTATTTTGAACTGATATTTACAACTAGATAATTTTATTACATTTCTTTGAATAAATGTTGACAATTTTTTTCACTATGGGGTATTTGTACAATGATATTGATATATTTTCTGTTTCACTTGAATAATTTCGTGAGTTCTCCATACCATTTTTTTTGTTACAAAAAAAATCAAGAAATTATGATAATTATCTTCAAAACTGGACATTAAATTGTTCTTCATCAATGGTTTGGAAGCAAAAAAAATAAAATTATTATTCAAATAAAGAACATGAAATGTAATTTTCAAACACATGTGAATTTCATGTGGTGTACAGAAAAGACAATTTTTAATCAGATTTCAGGTTGAAGTATAAGCAGTCTACCAATAAATTCCTAATGCAATCATGTGAAGCTTGCTGATTTGTAACTACCTGAATGTATTTCACATCAACTAAACATCATCACGATATTCAAATGCCAAACAATCAAGTAGAATTAAACACAGACATTAATAGTGACATACCGGTATTCTAAAACATCTCAAAAGGACTCTTCCAGTGTCTTACCTTCAGTCTTGAATGTTCTGCTCTGAGATTGATCAGCGTCTTCGCGTCGGACCTGAGATGCTCAGATTCTGTTTCCAAAATATCCCTGAGTTTCTGTACATCTTCCTGGCGGCTATTCATATTGTCATACTGATCCTGTAGTATCTTGTATTCCACCTTGGAATCTTTCAAAGATGTTTTAAGCGTATCTCTTTCCTTTTTAAGATTATCATATTCAGTTATAAGTTGGTTATGAATTTTATGAAGAGCTTCTTGGTCGTTTCTGAGTTGGGAGTGCTCCGTTTGAAGTTGATCATGCTGTTTACTCAACTAAAAAAAAAACAAAAAAAAATGGTATTAAAATTTATTCTTGAGACAAGTAATCATGCACAGACACATTATTTGAATCTGCATACTACCCAAATAATTATGTTTTTTTTATATTCTTTTACAATAGTGGACCGTACATTTCCAAGGTTTGAAAATTAATTTGTATGGTCGGAATCCCTTTAATCCCACTTATTAACGGGGAAAATCTGTAAAGAAAAAGTATTTTTTTCTTCTACCCAAGAAGTTTGGAGTCAAGAATGCGTACATTTTGCTCTCTAACGTTAATTAGCACTTGAATGTCAGTTTAGAAAGATTAAAATGGCGAAATTTTTAAAGTGGCTAGTTTACAGGTTTGAAGCGCTATTTTTAAGTGAATTTTGATACAAATGTTTTGAGAATGTCTGCGGAACTATTCTCAGCATGAGTAGACTTTGCCTGCTAAAAATATGTAATGTATGTAGATATATGTTAATATTGTTTCAGCAGAAGTGCTAAAATATTCAAAAATGTTTGCGGTATAAACTTTCTATAAGATAATAAAATATTTTTACAGCTACTAACTTGTAAAGCAATAAATTTATTTTTCGAAATTTGATGGATGCTTCCAGTTTCAAGATATTCTGAACATGAGTATGTGGTATGGTACAATATTTTCAATCAGTATATTACATGATGTTTTGGAATTAAATGTTTTTGACATATGCTATTGAAAAAATTATCTGGACTGAACGTTATGGAAAAATTTCTTTTATTACAGTATATTGGCATCAGTCTTCCAAATAAGTATTTGCATCGTTAACTGTTAGTCTGTCATATAATTAGGGATGTTCACGAGCGAGCGGCTCGTCTCGACTTGATCATTTCGGTCTCGTCTCGACTTTCAATAAGTGAGTCTCGGTCTCGAAAGTCGAGCGAGACGCTCGTCTCGCTCGACTCTTAGTCGAGATCGGTCTCGACTGGAATAGGGGTCTCATCTTCACTTGGCGAGTCTCGGTCTCGTCTCGACTTTCGATAAGTGAGTCTCGGTCTCGTCTCGGTCTCGACATTCGAGCGAGCCGCTCGTCTCGCTCGAAACCGGTCTCGTCTCGTGAACATCCCTAATCCAATTCCAATTAAAGACAAGGAAAAATCGTGCACCGGCTAGAATGAAACTCAGTACCTCCCGATAACGCTTCGGTTATTTGACTTATAAACCAACACATAACTGATAGCCCGTATTCTTTTGACAACAATAATATCGGTATTGCATCTACTGTTATTGTACATACACAGTTTAAGGCAGATGAAAATCAAATTCACTATAGCTGATTTCCTAATTGGTTAGCAACCGACGTGTTGCAAGCTGGATTAGGTTCCTGCAGCCATGGATGATCAACGAAGCTTGTATAATGTATAGGGGCCTAGCCGAAAAGAAATATAGGCTACTGAGCAAATATATTGTGGATGGACTGGATGCACCAAAAAATTAAGCTCAAACGTTCTTACAAGTATTCAAATGAAGGTAATTCTGAAAGCAATATCCGTAACCCTAAGACAATTACAATAAATTGCAACTGAAGGCAAAAGGTTCCAAATATTTCAAACAGCAAGATCGAAAAAGGTACCCAGGACGTGAATAATAGTATTGCATATACCATTTGAAACGAAAACACATTTTCATTCTCAAAATAATGTAAGTACTATCTTCCCATATTAAATGAGTATGCTGATAACAATAAAACTACAAACAACACATAAATTAAATTTGGTATATTGTTAGAAATTATCTTTGCTTTCTTGTTGTTAGAATCATGACTTTTTTATATTTAGTAATTATAATGCTGTGAAAATCTCTCAAAAAAATTAAACCAATGTAAAAATAAAAATGAATAGAAAGAAATACGAAATAAGTAATAGCCTGGTGCAATCTGGTACATTTCCAAAAGAGACTTATTTTGATGAAATATTTAAGTAAAACCTATCTAAATGACAAAATTATTCATTTTTTTTAATTTTCCGTAATTTTACTTAAATATGAAATGAAAATTTAATACCGCACCATTCTATTTTATTGCAAAATTACTGCAGAAAAAAGTAAAACTGGCAGTGTTATTTCCATTTTACCATGAAATTGGTGAGAAATCGACGAAAGTGACGAAACCGACTAAAGAATTTCGCCCTGCCTGAACCAATCTGGTTTAATTTTTTTCTAACTTGAGCACCTGGCACATTCTCTCATAAAATCTAGTATAATTTGAGCGTATACCCGTAGAACAACACTGAAAGACAGTTCTCTTTTTAGTTGGAATTCTGTTAGTTTTTGGGCTATATTTTTGTACGCTTTTGGGATACTCCACTATGTACGCTTTTTGGTCATTTGGAACAATAGGCTGTGCGCTTTTGGGTTACACCCATGTATATAGTTTTTTTTAATAAATAAGGTAATTATTCAGAATATTCACTCAAATGCCGACTACATCGCCATTTAAAGCTAGCCGCATACTACGTCGGATCGGATCGGAACGGAATTTTCTTTAACATGGAGTTAAATGAAAAAAAAATCCGTTCCGATCCGATCCGACGTGGTGTGCGGTCTTTCACGTATAATAATACATATATGTTTTATTCGTTTCCGTTCCGATCCGATCCGACGTAGTGTGTGAGAAGCTTAATATTCTGAATATATTATGACAGTAATTTCTACATAGCATATGCCTGATGTAGTGTATATTTCTTTAATTTATGTAGGCGTATACAACAGTTCTCTTCAATTTCACTCAAAAATACATTTACTTATGTCATAGAACTAGTGAGAAAAGTTACAGCTATCTGAATATCTTTACGAATGCTGGACTTAGTGCCGTAGCTACCAATTTCGGCGCCCGGAGCCACAGTTTTAACCCTTTCGTCACCATTGGTACACATTTGTACCACACTTCCTCTAAAAATCCCCAATGGTACCTATTTGTACC
>JAQFYR010001212.1:0-10513 GCA_034694985.1 Campodea silvestrii
CTATAACATATATTATCAGAAACAACGCTTTATAAGGGTTGGCTTCCCAAATTTAGGTTTTTTTCGAAGTTTCAGTCTACACCAGAAAAATCCAATCACTTGTTTTAGCGTTGTGTCACATTATGCGTTTTTACAAGTCCGGCTAAAGGGATACGTTTTGAGCGCAAAACCTGTACGCATCACAAAAAGAGAACGGCATCAAAGATCTTGACAGTTTTATTAATGCAGTAAATGTGTTTGTACATCGTTCGGATTTTTGAATGATAGATTATATCGCAAAAAATGTTTAGAAACGTGATAAGTAGAGGGTGGGGCCTATAGCTATTACACTTACGTATGAACTAAGGACCAATTTTTTAAGTACGTGTACAGTGTACAGTCTAATACATTTTAAAACAGTAAACAATAATATGAATTAACATAATTATGTCAATGAACACATTTTAACTTACAGTAGATAAAATCACATGAAAAATATTGGAAATCAACTGGGTAAAACAATGGAAATGAGAAAAAACGCATCCGATACAACCGCATAATGTAACAAGGTACATTCAATACTCAAGTAAACGTGTGTTTTACTTTGGATCCGGTCATCCCATCGTGCCGCAGCATGATGCGGTAACACCCGGCTGATGTGACTACTGGGCAAGTGTGACACCTCTCATCACGTGATCACCATCGCGTCAAAACGGATCGGTGAAGCGCATAGTGTAACACCACACTTACGCAGTTCGCAGTGACAAATATTATACCATATATTTTCGGAATTTTCCGAACATCTACCTGGATTTTACGAGATTGAACTTTCTACATGACCAGAGTTACATAAGTACTATGATAAAGCATTTGAAAAGTTAACCAATTGTACAGTGAGTTTCATCATGCTATGACCGCAAGGTGTCAACCTGAGTGAGCTTTTAATATTAAGTTCCCCGCTTTCCATTAGGTGTTTTGTGGGTATGTATCCTACCGTTTGTGAATTAGCAACAGGGGGGAAACTAACAAAGGAAACTTTTTTTCCCTTCCTTCTACATCTACCACAGCCATGTCACTTCATACTGAATATTTCAACACTTTTTTGACTTTTGTGTTTCGTTCTGGTTAGATCGGAACTCCAGTCATGTATATAAGGTACTATAGGAATGGATTTTTATGTCTCTTGTGTACTGTAAGCTGTAGTTTACCAAAAACTGTACTGATATGTCCTTGTTGATTGTTCTAGATGAACATTCAATGAAACTACAGAAAATGACATGTAATAAATTTCAGCAATAATTTAAAACGAAATATGTACAGTCTGTTTTTGGGAAATTCCAGAAAACTGTGCGTCATGTTGGTGAAAGAAACATGAATTCATCCAGTGAATCTCAAATTACTGCTCCATTGACTTTCCAATATTATTCATTTATCAGCCTTATTATCCTTTAGTTCTTCAAATAACCATCACTATTTCACATTATACATAATTACTTATTTGAATATATCATGTAATGTAATCTGAACTAGGAACTAGTACAGTGTATTGTACTTCAGCAGTGTACCTTAAAATATTCAAATCATCTGCCAGTACAAGATCCTCAGAAACACTGGGTACTATATTCAAGTAAAAAAAAATACTACCGATAATAATAATACTGCGGTGTATTGAAAGATTTAAAAATTTTATTCAGCAGTGTATCACAGTGTTCTCAAACTGTGCATGGCGACGCCCAAGGAAGCAGGGGCCAAATTTCACGAAATTTCTACGTTTTCAGAATACTAACAATACAATTATTAATATTATTAGTTTGTTATATAAGGAAGTTTTCGTATTACACTTTGATGTTACTTACAATACCAGAAGTAATGGTAATCTTCCTTATCTTCGTTCTTTCTCTTTTGGATTTAGTAATGTAATTCCTTGGATATCTAACATTAAATTTAGTAATGTAATTCCTTGGATATCTAACATTAAATGGTACTTGGTGATGACAGAGCTGGCTAATTGGTATATTTTTTCGTAAATATCACCACTGCCTCCTATATTACTAGGAGGCAGTGATATCACATATTCAGTTGCCAATTTTGGTTTGTTGTCGATTACGATTGCATGGGTATTATTTTCTAAAGAAGAAGAAAATGTACTGTTTGTACTTAGAGAAACATAGTTTCAAAATTAGACCTTTTTTTACTCTTCAAAATTGTGCCTCCAGTCACTCCCATTTTTTTCTCCAGACGCCCTTAGTTTTCAGATAAGCATGATATACGTATATGCAAGTTGGGAGGCCCGAGAAAATTTTGAAACCAGGAAGGCGTGAGGTGGAGAAGTTTGGGAAGCCCTGATATAATTTTCTTCTATTGTTATTTGATTTAGAGTATCATTTATCAACGAAGTAGAACTGTACGACACCCAGGAGAAAACCTTGAATGATCTGGTACCGTACTTACTACTTAGTTGTTAGTTCGAACTCTCTTTGAATAATCCATCGTCATGTCACCAGAAACTGAAGGATTATAAATTCTGAACATTTAATCAAGTCGTTTTAAGTTTCTTTCCATCAATACAACGATTTTACGAATCACGATCTTTACTTCATCTTCAGCAGTAACACAAATGTAATTTATATGAGCTGATTTCTAGGCAGATTTCTACGTAGATTTCTGCGTAGATTTTCTTGCGTTCACATAAGCAGATTTTTTCAGCTTTATTTTAGAGATGTTGAAATTAATAATGATATTTTTGACAGTTGAAAACCGACAATGATTTCATTATTAATTTAATTTTAAAACCAAAAAGCAGTGAACTATAATTCACGTTTTTATTCGTCTGGTAAATGCAAATCAGCGCAGAAATCTACCCAGATGATCAGCCGAGGTTAACTTTCACCGACGGCTGATGATCTGGACCTTTTGTTATCTGCCTATGTGAACGTAGTTGGCTTTTTGCATTTGATTACACAGAGCTCAACCTAGGTAGAAATCTGCCCAGAAATCAGCTCATGTAAACTCTACTTTAGTCAGCAAGCCAGCATCTGTGCAAGCTATTTTGAACCTCCCACTGACAGTTGACAAAAGTTTCGGTCTAATACAGTATGACGTCAAATAAAAATTTTGATGCAAACTAAAAGTTAGCTGGCTCTGAACACGGGGAATGTTACGACAATGACTTCAACTGAAACTAATTACTAAATAAGATTTTAATTCCAAACTTATGCCGTTGCTCTACTAGACTACTAGTGTATTATTAGAGGAATACCGTCATTCAAACTCTTTTTCGAAAGAAATAATAGCAGCAGAAAACACGTCTGTCACAAAATCTAACTTTTTTTCCCTGTAACTCCGACATTCACCGCAACGTAGTTTTTTTCTTTGTCTATAATTAATGCCGTGTGGTCCTTCAGGGAGAAATCCATGAGGGGTGTACAGTTGCACTTTCTCTTCAAAATACTGTGAAATGACAACTGAATTGGGAAACTAAAACTTATCCTTCGGGGAAACAAACTGAGGAAACATGAAACACAGAGGAATAAAAAAAAGTCGACATTTGTATGTTTCAACTTTAATACAGTCATGTGTATACTAAGCATGGAAATGTGCAGTAATGCAATTAGGTGTTATGCATTCTGAACTATTTTAGTCGTTTTTATCTGTTACAACAATGTGTACATTAGTGAGGGAAAATTATATGGTTAAAAGATGTAGTACTTTACGAGAACAGTTTATTGAGTGTAGTTTGATGGCATTCTGTCGAAATTTATACGCAAGTAGTCTGTTGTATTTAAGTTCATGTGATATAAAATGAATCTTCTACCAAAAATTGGCATTTAAAACACGTAGTCAAATCTATTGGTACTAATGAAATTATATAACCGTATCATCTATGAAGATTTGTACAGCGCTGTACTTCCCGAAAGTATTATTCAATTTTTAAAACAGCTCCAGTAAAATAATATGCTTCATTAATACATTTTATTTACGGAAATACAGAAGGCTGGTTATTTCGGTTATATGTGCTCCTTAGCAATGTAACTAAGATCCAAAATGCCTACAGATTCAAGTAATAGAACTATACGAAGCTGAATGTTGCAAACTGACGGAGTAAAAAAAAAAGTTTAGATATTTTTGTTAATGCAGTCTTATAAAGTTTATAATATTTCTTGTCGATCTCCACGTTCTTTGTGATTGAAAAAGACTACCATAGCATAAATAGCTTCGGAAGTAAAATGTGCACCATATACAGTAAAAATTCACACAAATATTTTATATTTCAGTTCCAACAACCATCAAATTAATAACTAATACCCAGGAAGTTTGTTATACTTTATTTAGTATAAGATAGTTTGTTATAGCTTATTTAGTAGAAATATTACAAATTACTATCAAATTCTGTCTTAGGTTTAAAAAAATATGAAAAGCTTGATTTTTTATGAGTGCTGTGAAGGGAGGGTAAAAACATCAGTTGAATACTTCAATTAAGCTTCTCACCCACTACGTCGGATCGGATCGGAACCAAAAATATCGAATGCATTCATATAGGTGAAAGACTACACATCACTTTGGATCGGAATTTTCCCATTTAACTCTATGTTAAAGAAAATTCCGTTCTGATCAGATCCGATCCAACGTAGTGTGCGGCTAAGCCTTGCCCTGCACTTATATCCTGTTGCACACTTACATATGCCCACGAACTCTTATTTCAGCAGATATACTTGCAAAATTTTATGAAGTGAAACTTTGAATACTTAGGAAGTAAACAGAGATCTTCTGTTGTTGTTTGTTTTAAAGGCTAAAACTCTTTTGTTCATCGCCATTTATATGGCGGGATAAAAATGAAAGTGAATTTGCATTTGTAAAAAAAATTGCAATAAAAGCAAATTTAGGCAACTTGGACTTGAAGAGCTTTTGAAGTATTCTGTTCTCACTACAACTGTGGTAAGAAGTTGTTCAGTAGTTTCAGTGACCTGATCTGCAGTATACCCACAACCCGCTTCACATTGGCATTATTGCTATAAAAACAGAATGTGTAGCTGTATCATTGCTCTATTAACAAAGTAACGTTATAAAAATAACTTCTTAATCAACCGGAATGACATGTGTGAAACGTATTTATTACAAACCATAAACCTAAAACATACATCCCTCTTGTCAATTTCCTTTTTTTGGCATGTTCATTCATTGAGTCTATCAATTGATTTAATTCTATTTGTCTCCATTCTCTCTTCTTCTCTCTCTCTGAGAATTCCTCTAAGGGGCATCTATTTGGTTTCTCCTAATGACCGTTGATTCAGGCTCCTTATTATATTCCAATTGGGAGATAACGATCCTCGTAATTGAAGGAGAAAATAGGTAGGAGAGAAACAGGGATGTAACCAGGACTCAAAGAATGGGGGGAAGTTTACTTGGTGTTAAATGACAAATGGCGTGTAATTAATGTATTGCATATTATTATAGTTATTGTGTAGTTAACAGATATGCACAAAGTGCAGACATCGTTGCGTTGAAATAAATAACAATTTAAACGAGCAAAAAATTACCCAACGGTGGAAATCTAACCCAGTACCTCTCAATCTCTTGTCCATCGGGACGAGTGAATTTCGTCATAGTCGAAAGCGTCATTTTCGACGGAATTCATTTCGACAATTTTCCTGATCACTGAAACGGATTTCCGTCGAAAACAGATTTTCGACAAATTTCCGTTTTCATAGAATTCCTTATTCAGGAATAGAGTCGAATATGATTTTCGAAGAATTTCCTTTTCAACGGAATTCCGGGTTCCCTTGTCCACCTGGCTACACTGAAAAATAACAGTTTAAAATCATTATAGCAGTTTAGAACGAAGAAAAACCATAATTCCAGTGTAGCCTGGAGGTTAGGGGCAACCGATACGAGATCGAGAAGTGCTGGGTTAGATTCCTGTCGCTAGATGGTTTTTTTCTTTGTTTTAAATTGTTATTTGCTTATTATGTTAGTGCGTTGCATAGAACTTCGTTATTTAAAAATCAAAAGTTAGTTCTGATGTGAGTGTTACTTTTCACATATCCAAATAAGTAACAAACTTTATAAACAAGTTTATTGAGAGCTTATTCAGTCGGTCTGAAAAACGACGGTTACAAATTCTGACATGTGCTTTTAGTCATACTACTGCTTTGCAAATAATTGAAAAAATTAAGCATTAGGTTCCAGCACACTCATCGAGGAAAACCCATACGGAACAATTACACTAAGACAGGCCCCAAGCTCATGGAAGGAATGTCAGAAAGCAATATATCACAGTGTAGGATGAAGCATACCATTGCATGCATTTCCTTATTCCAGTGCTTTTTCAGTTTGCTAGATCAGTGTGCGGAACCACTGGTTTAATAAATATTGCTTTCTGGCATTTTGCTCGATGAGTGTGCGAACAACCTTAATATAATATTAAGACGTGTTGAACTGTGTGTGTGCGTAACTATAGTTTATTTTTTATTTTATTTTTTTGTTATTATTTTTTATTTCGCTCAAGGCAAAGCCCAAGGCACAATACTTTATGATCGATAAAACCCAATGATAAAATCATTTACACAGAAATACAAGTGAAAAAAAAAATGTAATATTAAAGACAAATATTACATTGCACCTTAAATTAAATATTTAATTGTAATAGTGGGAAAAGCAATAAAAATAGGAGACAGAGTTATTTCAATGTGATATCTGGAAAGTTATTGAACTTTAAGAGATTAACAAATAGGAACTTAGCAGTGAATGTAATGTTATCTAATTTAAGGTTATAATATTGCCATTGTTCTTAATATTAAAATGCGAACCATTGTTTCTGGTTACGGTATTTCATTATTTGTCTATTTACTCTATTATTGGAAATACACCAATTTTTACGGGAGATATCAAACAAAAATGTATTGTTTTCTCATCGTTAGTATACAGCAGCGTCGGGTTTCGTTATTTACGTTACAGAATATTGGAGTATGTCAGATAAATTCAGGTTATTGCAAGTAACGGTAGGTAGGTTTACCAAAGCAAACATCTCCTTATACTAGACTTAAAACTGAAACGGACGGACCCATATTAGACCTATCAATGTTATTATAATATTATGATATACTTGCCAGTTCTGTGTGTTTACCAATAATAAACAGCTCTTACCAGAGAACCAGACCTAAAGGCTGCCATTTACTATTGGGCCCGGTCCATCTGATAGTAGTAACTTCTGTCCATCACGAACCAAATATACCCACTCGTTTAATAACGACGAACTACTGTACGTACTTTGACCCCATTCAGTCACTGACAGACTTGATCCGTCAGGAATCGGGTCCATTAGGGATATAGTCTGAATGCTGACCATCTTACGTATCTTAACTGTTCTTAATAACATTTATTTTGTACTTATAGTAATCCGTTGCTATCATTTACTAATCCTATAAACTAACCATATTTAAACCAAATCTGGTTAGAAGAAGGTAGTGCCCCGAAGACTATACAACGTTGGTTAGGAGAAGGTACATTTTTGTCGATTTATTAAGATTCTCCAAGACTCCGGATACGTACAATAAATTAAGTTTCGAAACTATTTCAGCATATACATTCAAATAACATACAGCTTCAGTACTACATTTAGCCAATCGGAAATATTCATAATTTGATATTACAATGTGCAATCGACAAAAACACATATTTAAAAGCACTTCTTATTTTTACTAAGTTTTTACTCCTCTATAGGAAATTACTCTGTCGGAAAATCTTGATTTACAGTATCGTTTAAATAGTAAATCACAAATTTGGCGGGATTTTAAATTTTAATTTCGTTAACAAATTAAAAAGTCGACAAACCTGAATTGAGCAGTTCGTTTCCCAATAAGCATGGTTAATTCACGTTATTTTATGCTTTGCACTCGGATTCGCAAATATGCCTGACATTGTTTTTATTTTAATCATTCACAGTAGGCGATTTATTTTTTCCGAATTTTACAATGTTGGGAGATCAGCTACATTAGTCTCCTGTATAGCAACGCTCCTGGCAGTACTGTAACTAAAAAGAAGATAATTTTATAAGGTTTTGTATTTCCTTTACATGAAATACTTATAAAAGCTATAACAAGTTTGAAAGTTGGTTTCAGTTTCTATCATTTTCAGAAATCTACATAGACAATCATGTTCATATCGTTGTTCTTCTGGTGCTGATTGGTCGTGTTGTGTCAGCGACTGACGTTAAGGAAATGAATTTAAAACAATTCGAAAGATGTGGTTCACTACTTTTAATTTCTTTTATCGTGTTCAGATGTTTTATTTCTGATAGTAATTAAACGAGCTTTCAATCTAGTGTTTCCAAAAGTTTTATTATTGATTCTCAACTTTTTTACTCTACATAGCGATTATGGACCGCTTCTATATTAAACTCCTGTAAGTTCTATAATGAAGAATAATATTGAAGCTTGAGAAAGCATTGAAGTAATGTATCAAAATAGAGCAACTTCGATAGTATATTATTAGTTTACTATCTTATTAAGCTTCCCATACACGGTACCGCGTAGTCTACCCGTTAGATAGGACTAAAAGATGGTTCCGAGAAAAATATCTCTCCGGTGTGATTTTTCTGAATTGCTGATATCACACCTACTGTCCTATTTACTTCAAGTGTAAATTTATTGCAACCTATACAAATAATAAAAAAATATGCAACTTGTAAATATATTATAAGAATATTGTACGACTTTTATTAACTCTACTGTACAGATGATAAATAACTTTACGTGTTTCTAATTTATTTTTCACGTTTATTCAATTTCGGTTTTTATATCATATAAGTGTGCATAAAATCCGTAGATTCATAGTATTACAAAGAATTTATTTGTTGTAAAATACACCCTAAGAAATTTCTTGAGAACAGCAAAATACAAACATCGACGACTTCCTGCTTATGCTTGAGTTTTCTAATCCAACTTCACATTGCTAAAAATATATCTTTCTATTTCCGCATGAAATCTTATTTCCCACATGCGTTCTGATTTATTAGCAGACCAAAGTTGTTCACGTAAACACAACAGTTTAATTCTGCTAATAAGCTTCTTTAATGCTAACCCTGTTTACGTCGAAACAAAGTTCTGTTATATATCCGCCTATATTGACAAATAAAACTTGAGTGTTTGCTTACTAGAAAATAAAATATTTTTTTACTTACAGTACAAACAGAATAAAATATTTTTTTACTTGCAACAGAATATTTTGTTTTACTTACAATAAAATAAAATATATCTACTTACAGTCTATACTTATAAAAAAAATTAAAGCTATGCAATTATAATTCTTATTCAGCTTTTTAATTGTCATTTGTTCGCGAGAAAATTACTGTCTGCTTATCACGTTCCTCACATTCGTTCCATTTAATTGAGGGTATCATTGAGAAGGAATTGACTGTTGCCATGTCGTCTGTGGTAAAAACACAATGTTTATAGAGTAGAATATACGAATGAGAGAAAGAGCACAGGGAGGATTTGGGTCTTTGCTATGATGTCTTTCTAATTATTCAAAGGTTGCGCTGGATATGAGCCAACGGCATTTATGTCAACGCATGCCTCTTGCAGAATTGCGGTTATTAGAGGACCTCACTCTATGAACAAGGAAGTACTTGTAGTTGCATCTATATTCCCAGACAAAACTCATGCTTATAATAGATTAACAATGTGGGACTTGTTGTACGGAAGTTACCACAAATAAAACTCATTCTAATTATGCAACTATATATTGAAATAATATTTGTCTTGGATTATTTTTTATATCGCAGATGTGTAGTTTCAAATAAAATGACAACATCAGTTTGGACGAAAGCCAGAAAAATTAATTTGGTGTATCGTGCAAACAACGTCAAGAAGCTGAAAATGCGTTTGCTAATAATATGTACGAATACAGCAACTAAGTTTAGGACATTTTAGTTCGGGTGTTGTAACATATTTGAGGAATTACTTCACAAGTCTAAACTGGAATAATTATAGACTTTTACCTAAAAGCGATCTTCGATACTCACATTACAGGATATTGACAATATGCAATATGCATACGAATGTAGCGAAAGATATGGATTACACATAGATAGGGCTATATGGATTACAATATTTTAATACTAAATACTCGGAGTACATAATTATAACGGATCAAGTGTAACAAATTATTTATCACCCTTTATAACTCACCGGGGGTAGGCTATAACAACTTCGCCCATTTAAGTAATACTACACTCCTTTGGGTGATGTGTAACTTTGAAGTCTTTCGTTGCATTCAATTTAGAAATATCTATGTGATACATTATCCTATTAGATAATATTTATTTATTTTTTGTTGTCTTAGTACAAATTGGCCATAGGCCCGTTTTATACGTGGAATGTAAGTCAGAGAGTACATTACGTGAAAATATAATTTACGATGCTTTAAAAATGTAGTACGTTTCCACCATGATATTTAGAGAAACAAAAAGACAATGTATAGTGTACATTGGGAAGAGAATTAATTTTAAATATAATTCTAACAATTATAGTAAGCA
>JAQFYR010001213.1:0-10507 GCA_034694985.1 Campodea silvestrii
AATTTCATCATATTGTAAGTTGAACAAACCAATTTAGCATTACATAAGCAATTTGACTGGTAAAATATAATAAGTAATACAGCACATTCTGTCATTCTAATTCAACCTAATTTTATTTGTATGATGAGAATGAGTGGCAGATAAAGGATATTAGTGGGTGGCAAATAAGGGATAAGACCCATTTAAACTCTCAAAAAGTAATATTGACAGCATTTTCAAATTCCTGAATGAAGTTTTGACTAAATTTGATCTAATCTAATTATTTCAACTTTTCCATTTATTCTTTTCATTTCATTTCTTTTTTTTTTTTTAAGTTACTTCACGTGTTAACTTTACAAATCTAAAACATATAATCAAAATGTTTAAAAATTTTTTTTCAATGCCAAAAATTCTTTAAATTGTTATAAAACTTTATTATACGTAGTACCTCAAACCTTTTTGGTTTAAATGTACTTTTTGGAACAATAAACTTAGGCCTATTATATATATAGGCCTAGGCTATATAACTAAAATATGTATTTTAGTTCATATTTTATATTTATAATTTTGTTTGCCTAGCTTGCATTTGTATAGACCGCCAGCATTAAGACTAACGAGCGAATAAGACAGACGAATTTACGAAAGAGAGGGGAAAAGTTTCCAGTAGTGCTCCTAGCGGCACGAGATGGTATTGCCAAGACTTTTTTCGTGTATTTTAGACTATTTTTGACGATTGCGCTTTTTAAAGATGTAGGATATAAATGAAAGTAGTATTTGCAATTTTAGAAGATGGCGCACAACAGTATTTTATTAAAATAATCATGCAACATAATTCTATGTACAAGGAAACGAGTAGTTTCATCCTGTGCCGTAGCATGAACTAGCGCTGCAGTTAAGTTATAAATTATGTCATTTTTGAGCACTTATTTTAGAATTCGACTGTCTTACTCGCTCATCTTTAGAGCGCCCGATGATGTTCAAGGAAGGAAATCGGTTAAAATGCTAAAATTGAAAACGATAAGAACCGAGAAAGTCAACAAAGACTTTCCCATGACACTTCGGTAGCGATCCTACTGGGCAGTTGAAGTAAAAAAACATACACAGCCTTAGATATGCAATCTGAGCGGATTCAGTCACTGCTCAAGGGAAGTGAAGTCAGGGAAAATTATGAAGTCGAAGACCATAATGCCCGAGCAGAGCAATGGCTAAAAAAATACAGTTTTTTTTTATTAAGAAACAAGCTGTTTTAAGGTAGCCTCACACTACGGCAGGTCGGAATGGAACTTTCAATTATCATTGAGATAAATGGGATAATGTACTCCATTCCGATCCGACGTTCACTGTCTCGATCAACTAGAACCGATGCGATGTGTGATCTTTCACTTTAGAGGGCATAATTAGGTACTTGTCAGCTGGCGGACATTATGCACGATACTCGTCGCGGCTTATCCCCTGTAATGAATCCAACTTTTTCGAGACTCATTATTTTATCGGAGAGAGAAACGCAACACTTACGACTTTTTTATTTGGGGAATTTGCAGTTTCTTGTTAGTGATAGTATTTTCTTCACAGTAATGTGCAATAAACATTTTTATATGGAAAGTTTTTTTAATAAACAGAAGTGGAAAAAAAAAGAAGATACAAGAACGAGTAATGACTATGTTTGTCGCCTGTCCCGTAGCTCAAAAAGAAAGGTTTTGTCAGGTTAAAACAGCTTTATTATAAGAAAAAAATAGCCTGCTGACCCGTCATTCTACACAAGTGCCCAAATTTTAATCACTGTTGGATTGAAATTTTGTCATTAGGCCTAATGCTACTTATTGTGGTAGGCTAATTCTCATTAAAGATTAAGGGTAGCCGTAGACAACTGGACTAGGCCTTGTCTTGGTACACCCATGAGTCAGGCCCACAAGATTTGCCATTGTCGAATTTTATACGTCAAACACCTTAGTACTTTTCTTTATTTTATTGCGATTATGATTGCAGTTTATGTGTTTGTTCACTTTGTTGTTTATAATAGTTTGTACGTTCCACAGGCAATGCATTGAATGAAGTCAAATAATAATTCACACAAGTGTCTTTTAGACTTTGCAATAATTTTTGTTACCAGGTACTTTGCTGTCTTTTGTAATGTTGTGTAGTAGTTATAATGTATAGGTGTAGTAGGCCTAGTTATAATTTAGTTCAAATCAAAGAAAAATCACAATTCCGCTGTGGCTGAATGGGTACGGTGATCGCCGCGTAATTGAGAGGTGCTGGGTTCTAATCCCACCGGTGGATGATATTTTTTCTTCATGTCTTAAATATTTCTTTAATTTATTTTATTGTGACAACGATGCCTGTAGTATATGTATTTGTTGTTTAATAGCTTTGTACGTTGAACAGACTTCATTATTTAAAAAGAAAAGTTTCCATTTCATAGTTAAAATGTGGTAGGGCTACCTACACTGAAGATAACATGTTTATATTTAGCCTATGTTCATTGTTTTTCAGTTTTCTATCAAGAAAAATGCCACATAGTTGCTGTGTCCCAGAGTACAAAAATACTTCACAGAATTCACCAAACTTCAGTTTTCATCAGTTTCCAAGGCATTCAACAGCATCAAAGGAATGGGTTCGTGCTGTATCGTTTGGCTCAAGAAAGTTAATTACAGTAAATAGACACATGAAAGTATGTCAGATCCATTTTAAGATATCGGATTACTACTCATCCATTGGTTCAGTCAAGAAAAAGTACTTGAGACCAAAGTCAGTACCGTCTATATTTCCTTGGACAAAAACCAACAATGTAAGTTTGAAAATAAAATGAAGGATTAGTATAATTTCCACTGAGCACGTTCCCATTACGCTTTCGGGTAGGGATGTGCCGAATATTCAGTATTCGGCAGTAAATTGAACTATTGAAGATGTGTAGTAAGCCTATGTTTCTGTTTTAGCGAGCTAAAAAAAAAAAATTGACCGATCTGCTTGACCGGTCACCAATACTTTCGGCGGTTGACCGATCGACCGAATTCATCCCTAGGCCAGATAGTTTTTGACAATTATTTGGTATTCGGCCGCAGAGTTGTGATATTCGGTAGTCACATGTAACACTGATTTTGCAGTATATTTTGCACCTAAAGTTTATAAACGGGGCAAATTCCATTTTTAAATATTTATACAAATAAATAAGCATGATTTTCGGGTTTATGACACTTTTATGATGGTTTCGGAAAGAAAATTACCACTAAATGAAATGATTTACTGTTGAAAATTAAGAAAATCAGAACTACTTATTTCAAATGTATGATGGGAACTTGTTTTCTCTTCTTCCAGCTACTGTATATAAGTTTTCTTAAATCTGGGATACAAAACATTGTTTCTGAGTTCAATCTACAGTACCGGTAGTTTAGACTTTAGACCTTTAATAGAGAATAAATTTTAAAAAGTATAACTATTCGGTATTGAGTATTCGGTCAAATCATTGTTCAGTTTACTATTCGGTATTTTGAAAAATCACTATTCGGTAAATATTTGGCATTTGGTAAAAATAACTATTCAGTTTGCTATTCGGCACACCACTACTTTCGTCAGAACTAGGTGTGTAAATTTTAAAAAAGTGTGTCTGAATATCCGGACGTTTTATACGGATAACTGGGTGAAAAGACGTAATTTTCGAATGCGTATAGTCATGTTATATAATTATTACTGGATAGGTATTTTTTCAGGGTTACAACAGTGTTTGAATCATCTTCTTACGATGATCGGTTAAAAAGTTATGTCGCTTTGAAATTACCATCACCAGAAGTCTGTCCCATTTTGCAGCAGAAAATTCTTGTTTAGTAGTGTGCACAATAATCTGGTTTTCCACAAGAAAAATGGGTTTTTAATAGGAGAACTTTTATTCACATATGAGTCATGGGTTTTACAAACTATTATGGCATGTAAAACATTTCTAATCCGATAATTGTTTTGTTTCGCCGTAGAAAATTACGATTTTGCATCAAAAATAAACAATGTACCTGAAGGGTGGCATTTCCATTACGGCAACATTTAAATCGTCTTTCTGCAACATGAAAAAGTTACATCATTTTTAACAACCCAAAAAAAATCATCGGTTAACTGAATACCAATTGGTTATTTCGGATGTGTTTTCCAAATATCCGAAAATTGATAGCCGTACATAGCACAGATTTGATAAAATCCCCATAAGAATACATTACTTGGTTTATTAACGAGTAATGCATTCTTACGGAAAATTATTTGGTAGCCTATACCAGTACCATGGGTGGAAAATATACCATACCTTCCCGGTACCAGACTTTTACACCTTCCCGATGAGTTCGGAAAAGAATTGAGAAAAAAAACTAAAACATTTTTATTAATATCTCGCCCAATTTTGAAGATATTTCGACGAAACAAAAAGGCCATCTATAGAAAACATCTGATTTGTCTAAAAAACTTTGTTTCACGAAAATCCGTTCACTACAAGGCCATCTATGACAAAAAATATTTCGCCTATAAATAAAACTTAAACCATTTTGGGTTCCTTCCAAAAGACGACCTCACCTTTTTTGTCATAGACGGCCTTGTAGTGAACGAATTTTCGTGAAACCAGTGGCGGATTAAGGTATCCGAGCCCCACAGGCGCAATCAGATTTGGGGGCCCCCCTACAACTTTTTTTTTTTCACTGCGATATCGATAGTATTTTTCTAGAAGTTTCAAAATGGGGGGTGTACAAAATTGCAGTAGAAGGGTGTTATTTTTCGATTTATTTGTAACTAGATTGAAATTCTTGTCACCCAATATTACACTCTATACTAACCTTGAATATTACACGTGCTGCAATAGACGGTTCCCGGGTTACAATGATACAGCTGATAGAATGTATATATCACCCATTATTATGTTGTGAATAAAGGACAATTTATTTGCAAATTAGTAAGACTGAAATTGTTTCTTGCATATACCATTTGTCTCAATAATGTAAATAGTTTTCCAGCATTGATTACGGGAAAATAGATAAATAAAAAAGTAAAAGCCGAGCGTAGCCAGGAGCGTTTTTTTTTTATAAAACAGGAATATGGTTAATAGCTTTGTGTTTGTGATTTCCTACATAATATTTGCTTCCTAATCTGAGTCTAAGAAAATAATAGGAACACAGTACACACACTGAAAGCTTTGCCTTTACCTATATCTGGTGAAACTCAAATGATTATAGCAGCCCAAAGTGTCAGATTACAAATTTCTAATATGACAGTAAACTTATTTTGAAATTGAACGGAAGCAGATTCAGAAATAAATGTTTGATAAATGGAGCTGAGAAATTTTTTCAAGGTTTCTAATGCACAATGAGGAATTTGGGAAGACTTTAATATTTTTTGTTCATAAGTAGAAAAGGCAGGCACTAACGTATTTGACATATTAATTTTTAGGTGACGAGTTTTAAGCTTGTTGAAACTAAAACATTACGAAATAAATTGAAATGAACCATAATGCTACACAAAAATTGTACTCCACGATTAATGTTTTGCTTTGATAAATATTTTGAACGTTTTTGATTTCTTTTCTTAAATTATTATAATTTTTTAATAAAGATGCTCACTTGAGGGTGGACATGTCGCCAATAAAGACTGGTGTATTGGAGACTGTTGATTTAAATGGTTTTAATAATCAATCTTTTAAATCGCACCAAAACCATAAATATTACGATTCATTATTACTATTATTATTTATTCTTAATTGATTTAGAGAGGGACGAACCAGTAAGGATATTAGACCCTTTCAACTTTCAAAATGCGGTGTTCAAATTTGCAGTATTATCTTAAAAACAGTTAACAAAAAAGAAACTAACGTAAATCCATGCATAGTTTTCAGATTATCTGCGCAGACTTCAAGTTTTGAATATTATTACCTGTACCAAAAATAAATAAAATTACAACTATTTAAAAATCTTATTGCTCTGATTTTATGTCTAGAAACTAACAGTATTTAACGTTGACTCGTCTCTAACGAATTATTTTGAACTTTCGTATCAACTCAATGGAAAGTAGCATACAAAATACTTTAAAAGTATGAAACGCAGTGAGCACAACGTTTCCATACACAATGCCTGAAAAATCACAAAACCAGAGGGATATTATAATATTCGTGGGATTGTCTGTATTTAAAATATAAACAGTATGTTGTTTTCAATGCAAAAATAACTTACAATTACATATTTTGTTAGGATATATACATTATTTACTGATATAAATAAGTATTAATCCGGGAAGTTAGTGTTTTGATTTGGCAATTTTTTTTTCGATGATATATATTGGTACTTTTAAAGCAGATTCATGCAATATAATATATATTAATATGTAGACATTATAGAATAATAGAAGGCTTTCTTGAGTGTGAAATTTGGTGAGAAATGAGATGCAATTGAAAAAAAATGTGACAAATTAAGTTACCAGGACCAATAAAAAGCCACCGGCAACTTATTTTTGACAGGTGGCGAGACTACAATAAATATTTATGCTCGCGTATCATAAAATTAATCAAACAACTTGCAGCTTTAGGATATTGCAACAGGATGATTGACAATATCCTGTTTGTTGGAAATTTTAAATGTGGGCGGAATTTGACCAAATCATATAAAATAATTCCAATTTCCACTTGAAGAAATAGGTATTCCATCTTCATCTCGGCTATACGGGGTCCATGTCAATAAATATTATTCGAGTTCTAATTTTAGATTCAATATTATTTTTACTCACAAGACACAACTTGTTATATTAAGTATGCTTCTAATTAGAGAGCAGTACAGGGTAGTGCTTTTAATCGTTACGTTAAAAAATAAATAAAACATTTCTATTGTTTGAGATTGTTTGAAGAGATTCTCATGAAATTTCGTTATATTGCTCCCGAGACTGCATAGGGACCCCGAAATTGAGTAGGTATCTCAAAACCCTATAGAGACCCCATGTAGTACATATAGTAATATGCTCTGTGTAGGGCCCCACAGATTTTATAGGAGCCCCTAGAGATGCAAAATTGCAATAAGGAATACGAGAATTGTTTTATTCATTCTATAATGTTGCACTTACATAGGTAAGCATAGAAAAGTACGAATAAATGGAATAAAAAGGCAATTTTGATTACGGATTTTGGGGCCCCCTACACGTAGGTAAAATGTGGGGGCCCGAGGCGCGCGCCTCATGCGCCAGTGCGAAAGTCCGTCGCTGAGCACACGTGTAGCTAATCTAGCTATGAAGTATTTGAGCTCGAGCGAAGGGTGGGGGAATTTTTTGTGTTATTGACGAGCAGTTCCGCCCACATAGTTGTATAAACGAACTTTTCTGAGATCTTTACCATTGTTTCATTAAAATATTAATTTACAGTTTGAAACATTGTATCACCTGCAAGAAAAGTTATAGTCGTATAATTGGAAATAAAAAAAGAACATTTGACAAACCGAACCGAACGTGACCCCTGAAAATCGAGCTGTTCGGGTGAAAACTGAACAACAGGAAACCTTAGGTTTCCCGCTCATTTCAATTGCAACGAAGAAAGTGGTGACAGTCAATCAGGTATTGGTAATTTGGTGCTGTGCAAGAGTGCTGTGTTTAGTGTTAAAACTTTAAATTCCGTGGCTCATTAATATATTATTACAGTCTTTGTTTATTTGTAATGGCGACGTTGACATTGATTACTTGATTTCTCGTATAAACTAATTCGTTATTATATGTAAATATTGTACTAAATATTGCGGGATGCTAGGATCAAGCAGACATGTGCTTTACCACCCTTTAGCCCCTCAGGGGACGTCTGTCACCTACGTATGGAATATAGGTATGGGAAGGATCGGAAAACGACCACGGTTTCGTCCCTTCAGGATTCATCAAGTATGTCATTAAGCCCCTATAATACTGGACTTCAGAGCGCACGTCTTTAACCACTACACCACAGTGATCAGACAAACATCAACAACTGAAAGGTGGTATTTACGGTATAGAGTCGAATGAATTTTAAGGAAAGGAGAAATGCAGGAAATTTGAAATTCTGAATATTAAGTATCAATATTAATTCATCCTCTAATATTCAGTACAATACTTACATATAATATAATTACCTTATGGGTAGTTTATTACCCAGTTTAAAATGTAAAAACTAAAAATGCTAAAACTTCGTTTCGGCGATGAGGTGACAATTTCAGAGTACATTTTTGCACCTTCCAACAAATATATTGAATGTTCTAAAGTGAAACTTAAATTGTCCAGAAGCTTGATGGGCGATGGTGTGTGGTGTGTGTACTGTGTAGTATCTCAATATTTACCGATCACATATTAACAGATTTGGTGATATTTCTATCATGATCCACACTCACGGATTGTTACTAATATTCAAATACAGATTTAATTTTAAAACTTGTTTCTGATTTTCGACTTTCCCGTATAAACACCGTACCATTTCTTTCATTGAAGAGGAGATTAGGGAAGGGGGAAAGGAATGCCACATAATAGCTATGATAGATATTTACTTGTCAGCTGTTTCGAGTGGAGGTGTAGGGATGTTATATCGATGAATAAAATTTTGAAAAAGAGAATGAAATGTTTGTAATTTTAATATAATTGAAAATCATGAAATTTATATTTGTATAATTCCATCCGAGTTAGATAATTTTTCTACAAATAATCTGGAACCGAAATACCGAATATCCGATCACAATGAAACGAAGAGTGTTTGATAATAGAGAGATACAGCAGGGCGTAGCAGTTGGCACAGGGGACCATGGAGTTTGTACAAGGGACCAGTTAGTACAGGGGCGAGTTGACTCAGGGGGCGAGTTGGCACAGGGGGCGAGTTGGCACAGGGGGCGAGTTGGCACAGGGGGCGAGTTGGTACAGGGGGCGAGTTGGTACAGGGGGCGAGTTGACACAGGGGGCGAGTTGGTACAGGGGACCAGTTAGTACAGGGGGCGAGTTGATACAGGGGACTAGTTTTCAGGGATCAAATTGATTGGGGACCACTTTACACGGGGCCAGTACGTCGTCGGGGCCAATTAACCCAGGGGCCAGTTTTCAAGGGGATGAAATTAACGGGGATCAAAATACACGGGATCAGATTATGGGTGTCAATAGTCGGGGGGCGAGAATTTCGGGGGCCACGTAGCCTAGAACCCTAATAATGATAGCAATTTGGTAGATCTGGACATTAATTTAATCACAGATATGAAGCCCCCAATGCTTCCAACTGTTTTTGACATTGTTAGCTCTCCTCAAATACAACCAAACTCTGCAGATGTTCGTACCACAGTATTGTCTTTTCCAAAACCTCCATTAAATATACCATTACCTTGTTTTTCTGGTTTCAGAGACAAAAATTCTCCCGAAAATTTTTTGTCCGATTTATTTGCTTATAGAAGGACAATGCATATGGAAGACAGAGAGATAATTAATTTACTTCCGATTTTATTAACTCAAAGCGCTAGAGTTTGGTTGGAGGCAGCAGAGTTAGAGGGGGGTTTCTATGATCTTAATCACTTCGCCATGAAATTCAGGACCCAGTTTAGACCCTTTGACTACGAGAATCAGCTCATCCGTCAAATCGAGGGGACTTTTCAGTTAGATGAGCAACCTATTGCGGAGTTTGTGTCACAAATAAAAGCTTTATACTCAAGAAGTAGTAAACATTTCTCTGAAGCGGAAATAGTTGACAGAATTTGCCTGAATTTTAGCACACAGGTTCGCAATAAGTTGCCCTTAGAAAACAAATTAGTCACCTACAAGGGATTGGATGAGTTTGTTTTATGTATACAGGAGGTCTATGCTCGTGATTCTTTATTACGTCGTCCTATTGAACTGAAGGAATGCTGTGAACTGACGTTCACATCCTTTCATAAAACATCTTTTAACGGTTCAGAAGGAAATAATAGGTCACGTACGGATGAAAATAGTAATAGGAAGCAAAACTATTATAATAACTGTAATTTTAATAACGATTCACGCTCAGCTTTTAACACTCGATCTTCATCACAGAATAAAGATTCACATTCTTTCTTTGACAATCGATTTTCAACACAAAATAGAGATTGAAATACACAAAATTTTGAGAATAGAGGAAATAACAATAAGACATTTTCTCAGGGAAACCAAAACAGGCGTGATTTTCCTCAGTCCTCTATTATGACTTGTTTTGCTTGTGGTCAGAAATGTCATCATTTTCGCCAATGCGAGGCCAGTGAAGCTGATCGTGAAACGTTTAAAAAAAACGTAGATCAGCGACGTCAGCAGAAGTAATGCTATGCAATTCTTCTGCTACGTCGCTCAAAAATAAACGTTTTAAACACTCTTATGATATTAATACCTTTTATCCCATTTTTAGGAAAATAAATTCCCCCATTGACCTAGTTGGAAGTAAAAAATTCATCACACCTCTTGATACTAAACACAGTGAGGACTTAAACACATTGTTGGCTTCTACCACTGAAAATGAATCGTTACAACAGGAAAACTTGTTCCAACATCTCACGAAAACATGTAAGTACACCAAACCTATTATCAG
>JAQFYR010001214.1:0-10506 GCA_034694985.1 Campodea silvestrii
GGTTAGGTTAGGTTTTTCACCCGCGGCAATCCGTACCCGCGGCAATGTGTCCCGCGGCAATCTGTACCAGTGGCAATGTGATCCGCGGCAATTTTTGGTGGAACCGATAATAACGGCGACATCTCGCAGGCTTATTATTAAAATTAAATAGTGTAGGATCAAAAAAAGATTTTATATACACTTAAGCTCTTTATTATTAAACCCCAATAAATGGAAATTTGTTTCCCTACAAAGTTGGACACATATACATTTCTGAAGTGATTTTTTTTGTAGGTGCCAGCTGTTCAGAATCTTTCCAAGAAGTAATGTATGTATGCTTGTTACTACTGGAAATGCAATCCATAAGTATTTCGACTATTTCATTATCGTCAGCTGAAGCAAACTAGCCTTCCTTTTTGTAACTTTTTGTAACAGTGCACTGCTTTTGATAATCTTCGTAAAATTCCCCGATGACTAAAACAGATTTTCTATACATAAATTTAAATATTACTTTCCATATCGTAGATTTCACATGATTGTCAATAATTATATGTAGAAATGGGTAATATACCCTGAAACAAAATTTAGTAGTGGAAAATCTATATGAATATTTCAGCTGACTATTTAATGTACTATTGTACTGAATATTAGAGAATGATATAGAATCAAGTAGATATGCGTTTACCACCTTTTAGCTCTTCGGTGATTCGGTGAACTGTTTTTACCTATGTATGTCAAACACGGGTTAAAGTAGCTGCTGTATACGGAAAGTACAGTATTCACGCATATGATTATAGCATGGACTAAAGGGTGGTAAAACACCCGTTTGCTTGATAATATCATCTTCAAACATTCAGTACATTGTACATGTGTCCCCGATAATGTGTGGTTTACTCAGTTCAAAGTGTAACTCTTTTACGCATTATTTTAAAATAAATTGAATGTGATGACATTGAATATGATAACCGCAATAGAATAATATCGTCATTTGTTTTCTGGCTGCGCGTTGAGGACGACGTACTGCACTAATTCTTCAGGTAGAGCAAGGTAAGTATAGAAAATTGTTTTCTAATTACCATGACGAGTTGGAGATACCATCGGATATTTTCTATTTTTTTCCGCGATGGTAACTCCACGTGCAGATTTTGTGCAGTACCAGTAGGCTATACTTCCTTTGTTCTCAGGCGCAGCCGGGGAACAATATACGTTATAATTCTATTGGGTTTGCAAATTCAATGGTGATACTCTGATAGGGGTATAATGTGAATTAGTTATAAAATAATTTACTAACCTGGGAGTTATTCGTCCTCCTGATGGATCATAGGCGGTCAGGGAATGAGGGATTCTTCCAACATCTACTACTGTTAACTTCATTCGTTTGCAGAACTTCAAAACCTGAAAAACAATTCGAGGGATATAAAAATTTCAGCGAAATGTAGTAAATACCAAAAGGAAATTTGTTTCAATTTTTACAAGGTATTTGGCGCAATTTCAAACTTTATGTTGAATTTATATTTTGATAGAAATTAGCGGTTTCCCTTTTTGTTCTTGTTTTTGCGCAAAAGTTCATGCAAGCTATGTATGGACTTAGATTCTAATATGTAATGAAACTCGATAATTTCGAGTTTCGTTTACACCGCATGCGCTTTGTGCATCAACTAAAAATGCATTATGTTTAACGATTATTCGAACAATAAATAATAAATGTGAAACTCAAATTTAACCCTGAAAAAATTTCATACTATCAGTGTTTACATATAGACGAATTCAACAGACAGTAACATTCATTGGAATTCGCCAATTCAATCCTGTTTCGGATCAGACCATTAATTTCATTCGGTTACGTATTGACTATTGAGTAACGTTGCGATAGCTGTAATGTTTATTTCCAACTATCGGTTACGGTCACGTTTCGGTTTTACGGGTGTGAAAACCTCTTCTTTCCGTCACAAACTGAAAATAAGCTGTAGTCTGCATAATATAGGGCAGATTAGAACAGCGTTCGACGATACAACAATGTAAGTTAATACACTGTATACAATGACTGAAGGTTAACAACTCCAAATAGTTTAATTTAAAATGACCTAACTGTCGTTCTTTTACAAACCTTTTTGAGAAAACCCCAAATAGAGACTTACTTTAGTAAGAAAAAAAAATCGACAGAACATTAATTTTTTGCACGATTTCACAGACGTCATTTCTATCCTGACGCACAAATAACTCATTGAGTTATCTACATTGCAAACCTTCAATCTCTTCCAACAATTGGTAATTCAGTTACGCTTGTTGCAGCTTATATCGTTGTATTTTCTCTGTTAGATAATATACCAACGCCGAAAATGCAATATAAGCCCTGGAAATACCGCATTTAAAATTATAATGCACCAGATGTCGTTGGTCTCACAATAATTTACACGGCCATTATAAAGAATGAAATGTAAAAATAATAGTAATGATAAATGGTACCCGTTCATATTACTTATGCGACTCTGAAACAGTGAACGTGTTTGTAACAAACGTTGAACGCATGGTTTTTAAAGTTTATTCAGCTGGTATAGTAATTATAATGTAAATATTGTACTGAATATTAAAGGATGATAGGATATAATGTAAATATTGTACTGAATGTTAAAGGATATTATTCAGTACAATATTTACATTATAATAATATTATATTACCTTATGGGTGATGGTTTACACCGTTTAAAAAAGTAACTAGTATTCAGATTTTAAGATTTTTTATTTACTTCTACCTGGTCATTGAGTGGGGAAATGAGTACAGGTAAAGGTGCTCGAAAATGTTATTATATATGTATTATGATTTCAACTGATTTTATGATGTATGATCGGATTCCTAATTGCGTAGGCTACTATCTCCTGAAGATGGAGACAATGTGCTCTGAAACCGGGTAGAAAAACAAATCAAAATTGAAAACAAACAGTAATATTAAAGAAAGACATGATTGACGTGTTATACATAATACGGCGCTATTCTGACTTCACGTGTTCTTTTGTTGAAGCTGTTGTGAATTTTGAATAAAATATTCTGCTCACATTTCTTCGACTTACTAGACAGTTAACCACAGAGAAGCTTACTTAAAATTACGACGTTTGAATACATATATGCATAATTATAGAATGGAAATAACGATAGTTTCTCAGTATATTGATTCCCGATTCATAATTTGCAATAGCTGCATATACTTGCATGTACAATAATTCTGCTCTTATCAAATTTAATTATAAAAGTTCCGCACCAATTTAAAGACACGCAGATTTAAAAACTGCGCTATCTAATCCGTAATTACAATTTACAACTATTAACTTTTTTTATTTTATTTTCAATTGATACTTATTACTTATATACTACGAGTGCTCATCATAAAATGTGAGTGTAAAATAAAATAAAGTACTTTTAATATTTAAAACATTTTAAAAACCTTAAAAACACATGAAAACAAAGGAAAACTGTTTACACCAGGAACAAACAATTATTCAAAGCTCTAGCAAAATGTTATTTACAGGAAATGGCAAACGGGTACAGAAAGGGTTTTCGCTCCCGTTTCCATATTCACACAGATGAATACACGCAACGGTGTACATCCAGCAAACTCATTAATACTAAATATATGAAACCTTAAAATGCCATTTTCGTTCATCTCATTTGACGCGTAAATAACTATTACCGAAGTGAACATAGTTATAACGTTAACTTTATCTTAACCACAATTTAGATCTGTTAACATTTCACGAACAGAGTGCGACAAATTGACAAATCAGATGTGCCATACAACATTTAACATTATTATCAACAATAACAATCAAAGTGTTAGCCTGCCTCTCAATATACTCAATTTCATGTTCCTAAAGTGCTACAAGTTCCAAAAGTATTCTGTGGAACTGACCTCTCTCTGACTGTTACAACAATATGGTTTTGAGCTTTTGTATGCATTTATTTTACTGTTCCACTTTGTCAACATAGTACCACGTATATAGGTACAGTACGATGTACATTCATAAAGGAATAATATTATTACCATGTCATTAATTCACATATTCATGTATTGATGAGTGCTATTAGTTTCACTTGTTCGACTGTACATTTTCACATAAATACATTGTAAAATATTGAATACTTCATCATCTGTGATATGTCATTTTATTGCCAATAAAACATTTATTACTGCTAATAAGGTAACGCTCTGTTGCATTTAATATTCTACTAAAATATATTTATAGACCTACTTCAAATTAGGTACTAATTACCCCACAGTGCATCTTGACATTTTATCAAAATAAATATTAACGATACACCAGCACATCAAAATCCAGAAATAGCACAAGTTATTCACAGGAGTCTAAATAAATGCTAACAAAATGTACCATATATACATGAAATCATTCTATGCTGGTTGATATACATATTTTATACCAACTCAATGCTAACGGACAATAGTGGATTCTTTTTGTGTCAGTGAATATATATCATGTTGTGATATAGGGTTTGGTCTATAATTTGACTGTATTAATAATGTACAGAGATACCAATATAGCGTGTGGTAGTAGACTGTTTGAATGTATGTATACGGTATATTTGTTAGTGTAAACTTCAGGGAAATTGTACCTTTGTCGGAATGTAACATGGCCGGATTTTTTTTTTCGTTTTAAATTATGTGGTAAGGATTAGATTTACGGGATGCGATGCTTTGTAATTGCTGTTGTGACCTTCAAGTATTGTTTTATTTTACTGCGGTAGTAAAACGGGAAATATGTAAAATTAGGACAGTAGCGAAACGATAATAAAAGAGTTGTAATGTTCATTTGTGCAGTATAGTTCCTGGTTACACAATTTACATAACAAAATCGTTTGTAGTTGAAATGTACCGATTGCTTACCCTTGAAAAGCATCTAGTCTATCCATAATTAAACAGTCTAACACAAGTTAACCTGACCATAAGTGACGTACCTTAATCTGGTCTATTAAACAACTAAACAAGCATAACCAGTGTTTGCGTTACTAACGGTGGAGAGATCAGTTCGGTGGTAACTCTTACCCCCGTGGTAAATCGAGAGTTAACCCCGAACTGGAGAGATCAGTTCGGTGGTAAGTTGAGGGTTAACCTATTTTTCTCAAGCGTCAAGGTCGGTGGTAACTTACCACCGAGGTAACGCTAACACCTAACTGACTTACCACAGAACTGATCTCCCCACCGTAAGTAATTTAACTTTAACAAGTTACTTTTTTTAAAAAGGAACTTAACTTTTACAAGTTACATTTTTCAGCGGTGTAACGTAACTTTTTCAAAGTGACTTTTTTCAAAGGAACTTCCCCAACACTGAGTGTAGGCAAGGTCTAGTCTCTATTTATTAGTCTGTAACTCTTTGGGAAAAATTTGAAATAGTCATA
This sequence comes from Campodea silvestrii, assembly GCA_034694985.1. NCBI lineage: Eukaryota > Metazoa > Arthropoda > Diplura > Rhabdura > Campodeidae > Campodea > Campodea silvestrii. The sequence goes on from JAQFYR010001214.1 coordinate 5,387, forward strand.
AAGGAAAAAGTGCAGGAACAGCAAGGAAAGCAGTAGAGCGAAATTAGAACAGGGGGCAGAATGTGTTTGATTTCAGTGAGTGTAGAATTTTTGCGTAATTTGTGTAGCAATGTACACGTCAGTTTAGATCACACACATAAAGATGAAGCGCTCAGATTCACTCTGTTTGAAAAACAGGGGAACCAATTTTTCAAGTTGCATTGGTTATCTATGCAGCTAGATGGCTCTGACGACCGGGATAAGAGTCGCTCATAGCAGTCAGAGCCATCTAGGCCTAGCAGCATAGATAGCCACTACTTGAAAAATTGGTTGCCCTGTTTTTCTAGCCTGCGCAACGACCCCTTCGGCGAGGGCCGCTGCGCAGGCTACGCTTTTCAAACTGAGCGAAAAGGATTGAATCTGAGCGCTTCATCTCTACGTGTATGATCTAGGACGTCAGTCTTTGAAAAATAAGGATGGATAATTAGAATGCAGTCGGAGGGGAAGCGAAAAGGGGGGTTGTAAATTTTTCCCACAGTCCCATGTACAAATGTGGGTTTGGGAATCAGACTTGTCCTGTTACAAACCCATGAACCTTGCCTTTGCTTTGTCAAACTTGGATCTTGCGGGCCGAACAAAGAAGGTCAAGTTCGACAAAGGCAATAAGGTTTGTGGGTCTGTAACAAGACAAGATCAGACTATTATTTATAATCCCCTCTTTCTGACCTTTCGTGGTTGACAAGTACGACCACTGACAGACTAACAAACTAAACCAAAAAGACGAGGTCATCAGTAAAGACTAGGCGAGCCATTACCTTGTTGATTGAAGTACCGAACCACTTCGTCTTCGACGAAGGCAAGCCTAGCCTACCTTTTACATTTGCCTATCTGGTATGCAACTGCTCTTGTAGACCTAACTTCTGAACTTGCTGTGTTCCTTGTACATTCACCAGTTCTGTGATTGCTTTATCTTAATCTATAATCATCTCACCTTCTTATTTTTTGAATGAAGAATCACACTAAAAATCAAGGAACACCAGTTCCACCTTTTAAAAAAGCAACTCGTCATAGTTCACACAATGTAAGTCAATCTCGCCATTCTTCTCAGCATGACTGGGCGCGTAACCTCGTGCACTTTCAATAACTGAATGGTATAACCCTTTGTGCGGCGATAGCGCGAACTTTGAAACTCGTTTAGCCTGCTGTAGGTGTTACTAATGTAATACATACATTCTCGCTATTTTTGTTGTTGTGAAAATGATTACAAAGGTATTTTCATTTTTCACGTTGCAAAATTTTCATAAAAAAAGTATTTTCATATATAAATATAGCTTTATAAGACAAACATGCTTAACAGAGCTGGACTTTACTTCATCAATATTCTCTTTGTATTTTCCATAGTTTCATCGCCATCCGTAAAACTTTCAGGAAGTGATTTATTCTCCTTACGTAGTGTGTTGGTATAAGACCAAAATTTCTTAGGTTGAGAAATGAGGTCATGTTGGAGATTGCGATGAAACTCATCATAGCAAGCTCTATTTAGTTGTTTTAACTGCTTCCTACAATTTTTAAAAGCATCATTATTCAGATTACAGTTGTTTTTCTTTGACTTCTGATGTAAGCGATTTTTTTTGAAGAAAATAGATCGTAATTCATCAGAAAACAACGGAGGAAAATAATGCTTATTATTTTTGGGCTTTGAGAAACGTGGTACATATGTATTTATTATGCCAAACAGGTAATCATACTAATCATAGAAAGATTTGCACTGTTCGTCTGCATTTGATGCGGAGTTACATTCATATTCAGAATGCGAAATAGCTTCTGAAATCCCCTTCCAGTCAGCCTTTTTCCAGTTATAAGGAGTGATAATATCCGCGGTATCATTTTCCTTATTTGAATTTCTACATTTTTCTTGTTCTCGAAATTTCGTTGAATTAATCGTTAAATTTATTTCTATGCCATTATGATCGGAAGGAAACTGGTTTGAGAGCACAGATGAGCAGTTGGCTTTAATTGTTTCATTTAAGAAAAATAAGTCTAAGTAATTATTTTGTCGTGTGGGCTGCGATATGACTTGGTACAGATCGAACTCAGAAATTAGTTCTAAAACAGAATTTGATAAATTTGAATGGTTACTGAAGATTGGAAGACCTTCACCATTCCATGAAATGTCCGAAAGGTTAAAATCGCCTGTTAATATTAATTTGGTATCAGGGGGTAATCTAGGTCGCGCAGAAGATAAGGCGAAGTCTATAGCATCTTTTAATGAATTGATTTTTATCCCATTTACAGTAGGAGGTACGTACACACAGCATATGACTAATTTAATATTACGAACCTCGGCGTATACAACAGTAAGATCAAATAAGTCAGAACTGCTTGACGATAATAAGTATGCACGACGAAATATATTTTTATTGAGTATTATAGCAGAGCCGCCACCTTTCTTTTTATCAGGGGATGATCGGTCACATCTAAAAAGAGAGAAGTGTGAGAGACCGCCAAGTACTTCCGAATCACTTACTGCAGAGGAGAGCCACGTCTCTGTAATGAACACTGCATCGAAATAGGATGACGCCAGAACACAATGTAGTTCTGGTAATTTATTGCATACACTTCTACAATTTTGCAGCAGGAAAGTTAGATTTATTGAATTTTCATTTGAGTTTGAAATGTGATTAGATGTATTAAATGTGCTACACATCATAGCGCAGTTTTGTTTAATATGTGTTTGTGATGCTCTCTTTTGCTTTTTAACACTATGAGGGCGGGTGATATTGGCAAAGGTATTAATAAGGGGAATTTTATGGGTGGTATTAGGAGGAGAATTTTTAAAATTAATTTTTGTAGCGAGGTTCGATGTAGGTAGGTTAAATCTTTGAGGAAGGCTGCCTATTCGTTTTTTGAGCACGACTGTATAATATTCTGATACATGCGACTTAGAGCAATAATACCATGTTTGTTAGGATGTATGTTATCACGTTTAAAGTTCGTTCCATTGTACCACTCAATGGGATTAACGTATAATACACCGAGTTCACTACAGTTCTTGGCAATCATGTTATTTGTAATACTGACACTGTCTGAAAATATTGTTGGTAAAGGAAGAACACCACTGACGATAATAAATGCTTCCGGAGCTAATTCGAACACAGAGTTGGTGAGTTTCAGTAGCTTTGTTGACAATATACCAGGTGCGTCACCATTTAAAGCGTTATTTGTACCAGTCTGGATGATAATAGATTTTGCCTTAGAGATATCATTTTTGGGTAGTCGTCCATTTAGTTCTTCAATTGTGGAACCGGGGTAACACCACGTCGAGGAATCAATTCCGAGTGTATTCAATTCACAGCTTAATTCTCTAACTGTAGAATCTCCAATAACAAGTACCGATGTTTGGTGAGGAATATGTGGTTCTGTAGAAGCGGAGGGGAGAGATATGTCTTCTGGTGCACTCTTCTTGTTGAGGGGGGAGAATTTGTTAGAAAGTGGAAAAAGAGGTGCTGTTGGTGTCGTGTTGTTGTTTCTATTGACATGATTCGGATGACCTTTCTTTTTGTTCAGTTCATGGAATGGGGGTTCGTTTATTGAGGCCTTTGTGGGGTCGGTTGAAGTGGACGAATTCGTAGTACTCGTAGAAGAATGTTGGGATGCACTTTCTTGTGGTTGTTGTCGATTTACTTCTTGACTGGAGAGATCCGATTGATTTGAGAGCAGATTTTCTAAAGACGGGAGTAGTGATAGTAATTTTTGCGTTTTGCCGAGGCATGTACGACATACCCAGTAGGGAACGACGGTTTTAGGTGGTAAATTTAACCCTTCGCATACCTCGTGTATCCATGATAAGCATAAGGAACACTGGATTGAGCTTTTGTTTCCGTTTTTCGTATTTTTCGCTATGCAATAGTCCGTGCATGAAATAACAGGTTTACTACGATTTTTCGGCATTATCTTAACTAGGTATAATCACAATATTTCTAGATACAGTTCACTTGATAAAGAATGTGTATACTTTTATGAAAGAGTCACAAATGTTTACAGTTCATGGGCGAAGGGAGACACGCTTGTGTTGCTGCAAGAATTTAGTTCGTAAGACAATGCAGTGCAACCACAGGTGAGAAGCTATCACTTACCACGGCAGTTTGTTTTTGAATATAACATATATAATTTGAAGTTTAGAACTTACGCACTATAGCACGTGGCGCATCGAAGAGATATAAACGAGGAGAGCACTCACAACACGACCGCATCGTACGAACTCGCAGCACAAAAATTGAGTATTGGGCGGGCTGCCGGCCGCACATGCCATCGACCGGAAGATTTAACGAAGAAATGCAGAAAGAGAAAAAGTCTAAACGTTTCTTAAAGAAATAACGAAAATTCCTTTAAAATAGCGTATTTTTTTGCTAAAAAAAGTGAAAGATTTTCCCCTTGCCGTGTTCGGGCGTTATATAGTGATCCTCAATATTGTATTTTTTTCTGGATTCGCCTACGCCGAAAGCCTCATAGTGGGGTCTTAGCTTGATCAATAACTATGGAATAAAAACATTCTATATCATATCCTATAGATTGTTATGCTTTCAGCTGTGCGAATTTAAAGTTCGTGTAATAAAATTTTGTTGGAAGTAGGGATTTATCTCCTTTGGAATTTGTTACAATCTTTTGGAATTATTGACAGCCCACCTAGAGATTTCATGATACCCACATTTCCACGGGAAGTGTAATCCTTACATCAACAGTCATTGATGAGATAATTTTTGAAACAATATGGAAAAGTTATTCTAAAATCCCATTTAAATTTTATATTTAGCTATTCAAAATATGAGATAATTCTCCATCGCTCCATTAGGGGATGGACAGTCCCAATTAACTCCCTATTATTCTTATAGAACGACCTCTTAAAAACCAGTGAATTCTGACCCTTAGTAAATCATGTAGAAAGTAAATCATGTACATGTTGAAAATTTCAAAAACCCTTCGTTTGATTGTGTGATCATTAGTATTGACAATGACAAAGGTATAATATTGTTTACCAATTATGAAGGAAATGAAGAGAATATTAAGAGGAAATTTAAAAAAAAAAGTCTTAACTATTTAAATTGCAATAAAGACACACACATCATCGTGTTCCTCTTTCC
>JAQFYR010001215.1:0-10506 GCA_034694985.1 Campodea silvestrii
ACAGATTACAGTCTTAGTTACTAAGGGCTTTTATAACAGTTGAGCAGACCAGACCAGTGGAATAGGGGATTATCATTTGCTCATAGCATAGTTGTAAAAATGTGTTTTTGTTTTTAGTTTGTTTTTATTAAAATAGGCTAGGCCCTAAGTGTTTTATTTAGGCTAATAATTTTTTTTTTTATTCAGAATATTATTTGAATCGGAATGAATAGCAGAATATTCACTATTTTAAGTACCATGGATAGTGTGGCACCGTATGTTTTTTACGTGGAAAAAAGCTATTACCATACGCATTCATTAGCATTTTAAAAGTTCACAACAGTTAATTTCAATTTAGGCTAATAGCCTACACAGATCCTCTATTTGATTACCGTATGTTCTTGTGACTTTATGTTTTTTATTCTAATTAAAAACAAATGGGCCTCGTTTTAAAAAGAATAAAAAACGGTTTTATATGTAAAAAAACCTAACATGTTTGTTTTTATTTACAACACCATTTGTTCATAGGATATCTTAAAATAACCATGAGTCCATGAACAACAACTTTTTTGTTATAAATATAAGATTAGGTGAGTACCAGCTAGGGGTGTCCATATACGGGTAATTGCCGATCCGGTTATCCGTATGCTTGACCCGGGTTCGACTCGTAACCCGTATTAAAAAATAATAATAATAATATGAGTGTAGCAATCTATATGGGCTCTCCATATATCAGTTGAAGCGTATTGAAGTCTACTTTCTGAAACTGCCTCCATTTTTCGGCTACATGTAATAGGACGGGCGTTACAATGAAAAATATGGAAAAAAATAGATCGTCGACGGGGGGGTATTTTACAGTTTCTGAGCTTCCGACTTCGTTATTTTAAATTATATATCGTCAAGAGTCGTACACAATTAGATTTTTCGGTTCATTTCACGTTTTTTGGTATATAATATGCCGGTATTCGGTGAAAATCGGAAGAATTTTGGAAAAAAAATTTTTTTTTTTTTTTGCATACGGGTTTACGGGTCATAGCAAGTTGAGATGGATGGGTTCTCATACGGGTTGACCCGGATATCTGAATAAAGGTGGACAGCCCTAGTTTTTTCGCGATACCCTATTAGACGTAGCCAAAATGGAGGCAGTTTCGGAAAGTACACTTCAATACGCTTCGATGGACCTATATAGACCGCTACACTCGTATTTTTTTTTAAAAAAAATTAGGAATTGGCGGGTAGCCGGGTACCCGGATGCGAAAAAATCCGCCAACAGACACCCCTAATAAGCACTAGTGGAGCTTGATCCCTGTCTTATCATGATACAAATAATCATCTTTTTCAATGTCAATACACCTGTCTATAACAGATGTGTCAAAAGCTGTGTTTTCCTTTGACACCTTGGTCACGTCGTATGGGATTTCCGTAAGCCTCGTCCATCTGCTAGCTCTTAAAGCAAGACTCCAACTATACCGCTACTGAGCGTTCGCATTTTGGTTTCAAAATTAAGGACTATCCATTTAATGTTACTAGCCTGCGAAGTTACAATGATGTTTTATTAGTAAAAGGCTATGTCTGTTAAAACAATGGTTTTGTTTTGTATAAAAAATTAAATGGACCATTTTTTGAAAGGATAGGCCTTTGTCATTTTTTTCCCATCTAAATACGAGAACTGAGCTCATTTTCATTGTACAATTAATAGGCTATTATTAATGAAATTAAATAGTTTTAGAATCTAAAATAGGCTATAGGAATGATCGCAATTTTTTTGTACATATAAAATTATTTTGTTTTTGTGCCTAATTATGTAGGCCTACTTGTGAAACTTTATAGGGTGAAGTAATCTATAGGGATGTGAATAGCATGGGCACTGTTTAAAAAAAGCTTGATTTTCACGTGCTACCGTACTGAGGCACTGACCACTTCGAGAGGAATTTCACCCACAGGCCGTACAGCAGTGCCAAATTGGTCCATGAAATTTGCTTCAAAGTTATTTTTCTCATACTGTAATTTTTTTTATTAAATAAACTTTTACCGGTCTAGTTTTTATTATGTAACTTTATACAGTCATGATCTGTAAAAAGATGTTATATATATCTCTGGAAAGATAAGGGAAATGCGGTTAATTTGATGGTCTGACAGTGGCCATAGTACTGGATATAGCCTATCAGAATTCTATCTCTTCAAAACAGCTGGATATCCTGGAAATTGAGGCCTATTTGAAAACTGACAGACTCTAAGTTTTAAAAGTACTTTCAAAGAGCCCAAAAGAGGGCATCTGTTCATTCTGTTGGGGAGGGGTCATGGGAATCAGTTGATCCTCCCTGCGCTGTTGTGCCACAAAAAATAAATGAAAAATTGAAAGAAAATGTGCAAGTTAGAAAAAATGTCACAATATTTTTAAAAATCGCTTAAACTGACTTTATGGAAAAAAAACACAGTTTTTAGGTGTCTAATCTGGTTGCCAGTAACACTATTTGGCCCCTATGACAGGAAGCTTGGCGGCCAAATAGTGGTGTGCTTTGCCCTTCGTTCGAAACATTCTTTAGACGCTACATGGGTATCCAGATGGGAAGTTAACTGATTATCCACGAACGCACACACCTGAAACTATATTTTTTTCTGCTGTTTTATTTAAAATTTAGACTGGCATCTCTCCTTATGTCTGTTTTATCCACTTTTCAGGAATTAGCAGGATGTATTGAGAGAGCAGTAAGTCATATTTTAAGAATGAAGAAACAGGATCACTCATTTCCTTTGATGGAGGAATTTCCAAGTCTCTCTGTGTCACATAATGATCAAATGAATCAAACTGAAAGCAATAAGTTTCCTCTTAAAACAAGGACAACATATGCTGAGACTGCTGCTTCCACTCATGCATTGCCTTCAAACATTACAGAAGGTAAGAATTATATTCAACGTAACCGTCGTCAAGTTCTTCTTTCAGATTTTCTACCACAAAAACTATTTGAATCTTCTAAAGCAACTGAAATGAGGAAGGTGTACTCCCATGTTGCTCAAGAATCCATCACACTCTTAAATTGTTCAGAGGGGATTAAGAAGGTGGAAAAGGAATCATGTGATGTTGGCTTGAGCGAAATCTTGAGTCCTGTTCAGGAGAAGATTATTGTGCATGTTCCCAAAGGTATAGTAATTCCAGAATGAACAAATATAACTCTTATTAATTCCGTATTTACTCACGTTCAGCATTTGTAACTCCAGTTTACTGTTTTCCACGAAAACTATGTTATTACATACAAGCTTTTTTTTTCAGTAGCCTACAGTAAAACTTGAAAATAACTCGGTCATTCAATATCAAAACTTTATATTGTTAGATTCATCTCAATGAATACCTTCCAATTCAGTGTGTATCGCTGGTGGAAATGATTTTAGACTGGAATGTGGCAAAAATAATTTGAAAAACATTCTTCTTTTTTTTTTCAAATTAATGCCAGTCAAATTGAGGGTGCACATTATAATTATGCAAGTAAATACGGTACTTTTCATGTAATCTTTTAAAAGCTAGTATTTTAAGTTTTTAACAGTACTGAGTAGTCAAATACGTATTTATTGTTACTGCTGGTATCAGTAGGCTTACTTAGCCAGTTTGACTGAACAGAATGTAAAGTTTAAAACTTGAAGCAATTCGGGTAAAGGCAAGTCATTTCCTGCTCATTTACCTCTACAGATGGGCATACATGTGAGCATGACTTACTATGAGTCATGCACACACTACGGCGTGAATGGACGTCGAGATTATGCATGATGTGATTCAGGAATACAAATTACGGCGGAATCACGAAAATTCACATAAATTTTTTAGTAGGCTACAGAATATATCAACGATCATAAAAAAATAAGAAAAGAAATGGAAATACAAAATTAATTATAAAAATGTTAAACGTAAGGGATCCTATTTTATTATATTTGTAACTGTGGGAATATACGTGAAAAAATAGCCGTTTTCGTCGTGCATGATCATGAATGGAAATGCATTTCAGAATTTTCGGAGTTAGTGAAAGATACGAGGTGGTTTATACATGCTGTTGAACTAATAATGTTATTTTCTTTTTGTATTACTATTAGTCTATTATGTAGGGGGGTCTAATTTTTATATTTTGAATGTACTGCTCTGCCATTTGCCAAAAGAAGTGAAACAGAGACTGATTAGAAGGCGACTGAGTCAGTTCTGATCTTGTACCCATTTGTCTTCATTGAAGTTTTATCAGAATAAACTGCTATATCTAACTTCAGTAAATAATCCACTGTAACAGTGTTTGCTCCCTCTCGCTGATCTGCACGACGAACGTGTGCACACAGGTTGTTGATCGAGTTTCTTAGCACCCAAAAGTGAGTTAGAAAAATCTGAAAAAACGGAAAGACATGAATTTTACGTGGCAACCTTTGTTTGGGAAAATTACACAAGAACCATAAAAGAGCAGAAAAGCAGGGAACACCCCTTGCACCTGAGGAGGTAATTTTATTGTGTCATTCAAGTTCTTATCAAGTCTGTGCGATAAATCCATCATTTCGAAAATTCAAAATTCGAATTTGTTATTTTCTCACGGGGAAGCAACCTAGGCCTACTTCTTACGTTAGCAATTTAGTAATCAAGTCAGTGATTACATTGAATATTCTAATGTCTTTTTGGTAAATTTCAATCACTGAGATAAACTGTCAACTAACAATAGGCTATATCTTTTTTCAGCGGATGTAGCACAATTTCGACGAGTGGGAAGGCACTTTATTGGAGGAAGAAAAGATGTTAATTCACCAAGAAAACCATTTCCAAGACATTCAAACATGCTTAAGATGAAGTTCAGCATGCAGCCAACGAGGAAAAATGTGCCTAGTAAAAAGCAAAAGGATGACTCCAGAACAAAACCACAATCAGCTGTTGTGGGATCAAGTAACAGAGCAGCTTGTGTAAAAGTACCATCTTTTCAAATACATAATCGCTTTTCTAGTTTCTCGTTTCAGGAATCTGCTAGTACTGTGCATGTTTTGAAGGATGTTGAGTGTGAAAGTAAATCAAAGATGATGTCGCAAGAAAAGAAAAAGACGAAAACAAACAAAACAAAATTTGCTTCACATGTGAAAACAGAAAAGCAGTTGAATTATGAAATCAAAGGTAACATGATAAATTAATTGTACTGCTGTTAGTAATCCCTGCTTTATGTTTTTTTAACTTCTTTATTATTTCGTAAACAGAATGCCATGTACCTAGTGTAGTCATACTAACAATGAGATGCTTTAGCCCGGTAGCAGAATGTGCTGCGACGATATCGCAGACAATCCGTTCACGTAAAAAAATCAAAATTTTGCAATCTGCATGGGCATGTTATATATCTATGAAAACGTAAGAAAACATATTTTTCAGTACCGTATGGAGATTGTGCCTACGTTGAACACTCGGTGAGTTATAATCAAAATCCCGGCAATTATATCGGGCCTGATCTTAATTTTGGGGTTTCCTTGCTTATAGTTCCCGATGTCTTTTAAAAGTAATCTGATCGGAACCATACATAGCCTATGTAGCTTTTTGAGTTTAATATGCATCTTTTGATATGCAAAATGACCATATTCCGTTTCAATTAAAAGAACTAATGAGAGTTAAAAACTTTAAGATGAAACAACTGCGAACTCATTTTTTTTGTATTTCTATCTGGAAACCTGCACAGGTGCATGTAATGCATGCCCACCCAGTATAGATTGTTCTTATTCTTGACAAGTAATGGCATAAAGTGATAAAATTGGAGTCTCACTGGAAACTAATGAACACTATACATTAGTGACGTTACAAATTCTATGTTTTGGTTATGTGGCATCGTTATTCAAACATCTCTGCAGCCAAAATTACATCCGGTATCCACAGAATGCGCAGACAAATTTGGGCAGTCTTATTTTGAGTAGCAAACACCTGAGAAATATTCTGCTTTGGGGCGCTTCTGAGTTTAGGGCCTGTACAGATACATATTAATTCTTATTTTTATAATGCTGATTTTCTTAATGTGTGTGAATGGAGGGGTCCCAGACTTCCTAAATTTCCTAAAATTTAGTTTTTTCATGAAAAATTGCTAAAATATAATAAAAGTTCATTTTATTTCCTGAAATTCCTAAAATATGCTAATTGTTACTAGTATTTGCAAAATTTATTCAAAATAATAATTGCAAAATAGCATATATTTTGAGCAAAAATCCTAAAAAAAAAAATCGGCCCTCGCTCCGCTCGAACTTTTTCTTATATAGATTACTGGGAAAACTTAAAAAACACTCACCAAAACCCCACCGTTAGCAAAGTCATATTTACGGCCTATTATAAAAGTACCATGTTTAGGCTATATGTTTTACGTACAGTATTACAAATATTTTTTCTTCTATTCAGTTTATACTTGTAAGGTATACAATAAATAGTAAATACTTAGTATAGAATTTATGTTTGAAGTGGGAGGAATGGATGGCTATAAGGGGAGATGTGGAAGCCATTATAAATAAATAGGAAACTGTATCATTAAAATTCCTAAAATGTTTCTAAAATTCCTTCTAAAAAATTCCTAATAAAAATCAAGGCTTGAAGCACTGGGACCCCTGTGAATGGGACATGTAATTGCTATTTACAATTTGAAGTACGGTACTTACACTTGTGGAGGTTTGCATGTTTTTTTGTAGATAGTGCATGTTTTTTGTGGACATACGCAACACACTACAGAATTTTGTGCCATACAAATTTCGCACATTATATTTTGCTATTTCAGAGCACAAAAAATCAAAACCACTAACAAATGTAGAGCCTTAAATTTATTGTGTTATTTTTAATTGTGAATTTTTAGTTAATATTAAGAATGCTCCCGATTATTCGGTTATCTGATAATCGTTTATCTGAATAATGAATACAATTATCCTTATAAAGCACGAGAATATTAAATCGTAACTGACAACTACAGAACTATACTTCTATTAATATATTAGTTCTAGCATATTCTAAGATACCATATCTACTTTTCATGATGCAAATTTGCAAGATATGTTTTGTTAGCCTATTATTATCAACCATTATTTACTACACCGAAATCAAATAAAAATAGAATCCATTAACAAAAGGAACACAAGTAGGAAATACATTCCTATTTCCTATTTGTGTTCAGCACTTTTAGTTTCATATTTTAAGGTAAGCACATGTTGCCAAGCTTGCCATTGAATTCTGAAAATTTTATTTATTTAAAAGTTGAAGCAGTCAAGTTAGAATTCATTGTATGGTGTACTGATTGAGTGATTCTGCTCGAATTTAATAATTGTAAAACTCCTCTTACAACTTAGTAAACTTGAATATATTTGTGAACAATAATTTTCAATGTCCTTCATTGCTAGTCTGTTTTATATTTCTAAATGTTTAATAATGCTTCATTTTTTGTTCCCAGATTTATGTGGAGGTGGTAATGATGAGAAATTAGAAGATGGGAATTCCTCAGATGAATTTGAAAGTCGACCTGCTAGTCATACAGTTACTGTTGTGAGGAAATCAGCTGCATTATCAGTACCAACGAACAAAAAAATGAAAGGTAAAGTTAGTACTAGAAAATTTGAATGTAACATTTGTGGGTCTCATTTTACTGCGAAAAGCAGTTTGTTGTTTCATCAGAAAGGTAACAAGTGCAGAGGTCTAAAGCCATCATATTTTTCTTTGAAGTGTCAGAAGTGTGGTTCTTGTATTAGTAACAGGAGATTTAATTTACTTCGACATGAAGCAAAGTGCGATGGAGTACCAACAGCAAAAACAAACTGTGTATTTAATGATTGTGACTTCAAACATCGAAAAAGAGTACAAGTTGTTAATCATATAGAAAATGACCATATGGCTAATTTTGATAAAGAAACAAAAATTTTTACCAGTTGGAAACAGTTTGAAACTTGGAAAGAAGATGAAGAATCATTGACGTACACATTCATGCGGAAACCAAGAGGAACGTGGGAATGTGATGATCTCAAAATACATTATTACCGTTGCCACAAAGCTCCTAATAGTGATAGAAAGGAAAAGCAACGTAAAACTGATCGTGTTTGGGCGAAAGGTCGTCTCCGTCAAGATATGACATGCTTAGCTGGTATGGTTGTATATGAAACTGAACAGGAAGTGAAAGTAATGCTAAATAGATCTCATAATCATGACTTGTTGTTAGAAGATACAAATGATCAGTGGTTACCGAAAGGTGTTCGGGAGTATATATACAGAAGACTTGACTTGGGAGTATCGAGGGATGAAATTGTGAATGAGCTTCATGAAGGATTTGGTAATCGGAATAATAGAGGAGATTTCCAAGTTCAGAAGAAGCACTTGATAGATGTACAAAAACTCAAATCCTATTGGACTCAACTACGGAAAAGGAAATGGTTACATGATACAGATGAAGAATCAATACTGTTATTAGTTGAAAAGTTGAGAAAAGAAAAGTACGATCCTGTATTGGTGTATAAACCACAAGGTGATGATGTAGTTGTAGGACCCAAGGAACTTGATGGTACAGTACATGGAAAGGAATTGTTTGCCTTTGGTTTTCAAACTGAGCAGCAATTGGAAATAATGAAGACAGGTGTGGAGAAAATTTTGTGTATTGATGCAACACATTGTACCACACAGTATAATTTTGCTTTAACAACATTCATAGTTCCTGATCAATTTGGTCATGGATATCCAGTAGCTCATTTAATAAGTAATGGACAAGATGAACTTACTTTGAAATTGTTTGTAAGTGAAATTAAAAATCGTTGTCCAAGTTTAAACATTAATGCTGTGATGACGGATGACGACCATGTGGGATTTAATGCAGTGAACAGTGTGTTTCCAACTGCAACGCGTCATTTATTGTGCATGTGGCATGTACATCGCAGTCTTCGAAGGAAGTTGTTTAGTTGTGTACAAGATGAAATTCTGAGGAAGGAAATATATAAAGCCCTCATAACAATTATTGAAGAACCAGCGATAGAAGATTTTCAGAAACTTCAGTCTGTGTTTTGTGCAGTGTATGGTGATAAACAACCAACATTCATTAATTATTTAAAAATATATTATTTGAACCGACCAGAGAAATGGGCTATGTGTTACAGATCATTTCTACATGGCCATACTGATACAAACATGTATTGTGAAAGTTTTCACAATAATTTGAAAACACATTACATGAAACGGATACCAAACAAAAGAGTGGATGATTTGGTTGCACTGTTGCTGCGAGTAGAAGAAGATATGTATATAAGAAACTACAGAAGGAAAGCTTATGCGAAAAGTGATACTGTCTATGCACCGAAAGATAAAAACCGTCACAACAGTGGTGTTGAAATTTCTGATTTGGATGTAACTTCTGTCAATAGTAAATCATGGAAGGTTGTGTCACAGACAGACCGAGCAAAAAGATATCATGTGAAAGCAGTGGAAGAAGTATGCTGCAATGATTATTGTTTTGAAAAATGTACAGAATTGTCTTGTCCTGGATTGTGTGCCCATTTGTACCGTTGCAATTGTGATGATCGTGCCAAGTTGTGTAAACATATACACAAAGTACATTCATTAGAGTTCCGTCATGCAAAGAAGTCAGTTATTCAGGATCAATTACACTATGACAATCAAGAAAGTAATGATCCTGTGTTTATTTCAATGCCTAAAGCCATTAATACAAGTGCGTCAACAGACCGTTATAAGAAGCAAGTTGCGGATACGCTTAAAATTCTACAAAAAATAACCAATTTAGTCAGTAACGAAGAACTTTCTTTAACTGAATTGAGGAGATTATGTGAGGTCTCAGAAAGGTTTACACTTCAGCATGAAGATAAATCAGATGGGAATAAGAAACCTTCCATGATTCCTGTGAAGAAGTTTACTTCCAGAGAAAAGCTCCAGAAACAAAAGGTCCTTCCTGGTATGCACAGCACAATGAAGAGGAAATTACCTGTGAATACAATGACGAGACCATCTGAAGATGAAAAAACTGATATCAAAAAGAAGATTGGGAAACTCAGTTTAAGTAGCTTTTCTCATCAGCCATTCACTGTACCTGTTACATACACTGACAAAGTTTCTGACGCAGTGCTGAAATTGAAATTACCTAATTTCTGTGCCACAATGACTCATACGTTATCAATTTCACATTTGAAAAGTCTGGAGGAGAAGTTGGATTCTAGTGAGTTGGAGGTACTTAAGGCAACTGATAAAAACTATCATGAGGGATGGCTGTATGATATTATCATTGAGGCATTTTTACGCACTGTTTCGAAGTCAGTAGGTGGTGTGCTTGTATGTGACTCGACTGATGCCACTTATATTTTGACAGATCATTATATGAGGTTTCTTATGTGGGATGATCAAGATGGTAATATCCCAGATACAATTGTTATGCCATGGAATAAGAATAATAATCATTGGGTGCTCTTCGTATTTTTTGTAAGTGAAAAAAGAGCTGAGTACTATGATCCATTAACCAATGGCATAAGTGGTGATAAATCTGTACATACTTTTTATGAAAAAGTAAAGGAAACTAT
>JAQFYR010001216.1:0-10505 GCA_034694985.1 Campodea silvestrii
GAGGTCAATGTACTTTATAGTACTCTCAATGTACTCCAATGTACCCATTTTATTTTTCATTGTACCCCCCCAGGGGCCCAGACCGAGAATAGCGCAGGGTATATACATTCAAACAATTTCATTTGATGTCTTTAATTATGTAACGTACAAGTATATAATTCACAAGTATATGTATGAATGTATCGTTCATGTTTTGTTTGTTATATGTCTTATTTGTTACTGGTTATGTGGAAGATAGGGCAATAGCTCTATAACCTCGCCATACATTTTGACCTTAATAAATAAATAAATAAATGTACCTAATAGTACTCTCAATTAGGGATGCAAGACGAGACGAGACTGGCATAGCTTCACTCGAGACGAGACCGAGACTAGGTTCGTCGAGACCGAGACGAGACCGACTCATTGTATCGAGACTGATACTTCAGTTTGAAGTCTCGATTAGTCTCGTGTTTTTCCGTAAAAAAAATAGCTGAAAAGTGTACCATTTTCCTCCATTATTATTTTCAATTTCGATTTTTGAACGCATTTTCGTGTTTATATTTTGTCATTTTAGAACTGCCAGTAGTTCAAATCGTGTTATCATATAGGCCTACCCGCTGTCTACTGCTGCATACCTGTCATATGTCCAAAACAAATTGTATTTGTACATGAGTCATGCTCTAATAATATATTATGATGCATAATACATTTCAAACTATTCAAAGACATGCTGCAAAACACTTGAATCTTAAATCTAGTACACACAACTTTTCTGAATGATCACCGATCACGTAAAAAGTGCAATTTAAGATATTTTATAATTTGAAATAAAATATGTTATATGCGGAATCCTGTACATTATTCGATGTGCGGAAGTGCAGCAAAATATGTTCTACTTTTTGTTTTGATGAAATCTAAAAAATTCGATTTCCTCAGTTCCTCACACGAACTTAAAAAAAATGATTTTTCCCTGGTTTTATTTATAATGATTGAATTTTTTTTCACGAAGTCGAGACTCTCGAAAATTTCGAGACGAGACCGAGACTAGGATAGTCTAGACCGAGACTAGGGAAGTCGAGACTAGACCGAGACCAGTATAAATATTTTCGAGACGAGACCGAGAGTGGCCAAGTCTCGTCTCGTCTCGTTTCCATCCCTACTCTCAATGTGCCCATTTTATTTTTCATTGTACCTCTTGGAATTTGGAATTTTTTCAAATGAATACTTTTTGTTTCCATCCACATCATTAATGTTAACGTGATAATCCTGAAATATTTCAAAACTGTTGGCAACACTGCTGTTGGTAACGGCAACACTGCTTGAACATTTTGAAGTTAAAATGTGGTGTGTAGTGTCGTGTTCTATGGTTTTATTATGTGTCCAGTTGTTTATGGTGGAAATTATATTGTGATCTTAAAGGTAAGGAACTCAATTTTGCTTCAGGTTTATGGCACTTTTAGTTATAGGTTTAGGGCGTACAGAAATACGATAATATTACTTGAAATAAGTATGTCCATGACAAAATTGGCGGTAAATGAAAAAAGGCGCTAAAATTCAAAATTTGATATTTTCAATCCGAGCTGTTGTTTTCGGCGAGGCGGCTCCAAGATGTACAGAGTGGGGTCGAAGACGAAATTCCCAAGCATATTGACGGAACGGGTATAACTTCGGATCAAATTTTCCTCATCCGGGTCACCGGGTCAGTCCGTGTGCGACCCGGTTGTGACCTGGGAATTTTTTTAGTCAAATATACGATTTGCAGAGGCCTTTTATGAGTTTTTCCAAAATATATTTTTTCATTATATCTTTATTTTCTCACTTCCTTATTTTTACAAGTTCGGATCGGCGGGAGTGGCCGCTCAAACCGGGTCTCCTGGTCACATGGACTCCGTGTCCTCGGGTCATAAATTCGTGACTCGTTCCATCACTGCCCAAGCGGAGGGAGGACGAAAATCTTTACGTGTATAGTCCTAAGAATGTTATTTTTCTGTAATTTCAAGATATAATTTGCATTTTTTTTTTAAATTTTATATAATATTAATTTTTATGATCCTGATTGGGGGCCCGCTAAATTTGGAGACCCCGGGCTGCAGCCCCCTTAAGACGGCCCTGAGCGTAACACGGATTATAATTATATTACTTGTTTGATGTTAGCTATGATTTCACCAAAATATATCATTTCTCACTATTTTTTTCTTTCGAAAAATAAAACATATGCTTACGAGGCCAGTGTTCTTTCCATGTACGAAAACCAATGGCGGAGCCAGGGGGGGAGTTCGGGAACCCGGGCCATCTCCATTGAGATTTTTCTTCATACAGAACTAATTATTCTGAAGCAGCAAGTAAGAATATTTCGTTGAAAAACGTGAAAAATTTCTCTTTATATGTAAAACGTATGTCCCTTGCTTCGCTCTATCCTTTTAAACTAAAAGTTTCTAAAACTTTTATGTGATCTATTAATAATAAAGAACAAAAAATGTCTGCCAACTCTTTAATAATTATATTTATTGACGACCGGTTTCGCTTAAATAAGCATCATCAGATATCTATTTAAGCTTATTTAAGCGAAACCGGTCGTCAATAAATATAATTATTGCAGAGTTGGCAGACTTTATTTTGTTCTTTATTATTAATATAACGTTACTCTGTAAAGCCTGTGTGTTAATACTTTTGTGATCCTTAAGAAATTTGCGTTAAAATCGACCATTTTTCTTTTAAAAACGTAAAAAAAATCGCCTTTGCTTCATTGGGGAATTTTTTTATACTGTTATATCTTTCTCGTAAAATTTCACCCCCTCCGTTCAAAAATCCTGGATCCGCCTAAGACGAAAACGAACTAATACCTTGCTAAAAATAAGTTTTATTAGAGGCAATAACAAATCATAATAGGCCTATACCAAGACATAACCTGTTCATGTCTCATATCATGATATCTTTCCTTTGACCTTATACCATAAACCATAATACCCACAAAGTGATTAGTTTTTAAGGAAAAATTAAATTAAAACTGTAATATTACTTTTACAAACAAATGGTTATTCGTTTTTATAACGTTTATTTCAGAAATTTTCTGTAGTTTACTGCACAGTATGTTAAGCTCTGTAATTACTGTATGTTTTTTGTAATATTACTATCTACGCTACATTTTGATGATTTATTTTAAATAATAAAGCTGCATCTCAGAATTAACTATTTCAACTTTCTGTGCGATTTTAGTAACAATGGTTAGAGTTGCAGCTACGTGGAATAGCCTTGGCCATTCTGATGAAGAACGTTTGAAGAATGTAGCTGACGCTATAGTAGCTGAAAAAAGTCTTGTTTTGGACCAAGATGGTCAATGGAAGTTGCAGAGGTTGAATGCGACGGAATGGCAACTGGTAGCTAATCAACTGCAAGTTGATAAGAAATGGTTATACATTCAATTGAGGCAAAACAGACGTGGGATTTCCGAGGAAATTTGTTCAATGTTACAAGTATGTCTATTATTTGAAGTTGAATTAATAACTAGTTGCTTATTTTTATGTTGACTAACCATACTTTCGGAACTTGCAGATTTTGATAAGTTTGTCTATCATGTTAATAATAGGTAAAGTACCCACAGTAAACAGTAAGCACTATTTCTATGACATCACACTGCAATGAGATGTAATACCCTTGGAAGCTCTTTATAATTATCTTCCTAAATAAAGGTGGATTCTTATTCTCTTAGTGGCAGAAAGATGCTCAAGTTTGCCTCATCCTATTTAATAACTAAGTATATTTAGGAAAACACACAGGTTGCGAAGGTCTGACGTTAAACTTATTTCATGAATGAATTGTATTTTCTTGCACCCATTAAATTATTAACTTGTGCATTAAAAACGGCTTATATATTACCTGAATACTTTTACAAATATATTTTTTTTTCCAAATGAATATTAAATTTAAAACGTACCATCGTCTGAACATCATTCCATTACATCAGCATCTTCTCCGTCAAACATCATTATTCTTTATTTGATTCGTGTGTAGACCAGGGGCTTTTTTTAAGGAAAATTCATAACTACACAAAAACTATTTGATATAATGTATGTAGATTTAGCTGATTTTCAATAATAAGAGCTCTTGCAGCACCGTACATAGAAATTATTTTCAGAGGGAGTTTTGATCAGAAGATTTTCGAAAAAGATGTATAAAAGGGCCCGAGCGGATCGAGGGCGAAAATTTTACGAATTTTAATGCAAAGTATGCAGTTTTAGTGGCATTTTTAAGGAATTTTACGAAAAATTTCTTATTTTTTTACCTAACTGCACAACCTTGGATTCATAACTACACAAATGAATTTCATAACTACACATATTGTGCGTAACTACATACTAAAATAGTCCCTGGCTGTAGAATATTTGAATGTTGAAGTAATAATTTTGTTATGATTATCCTGTTTTGACAGCCTTTTTTTGTCACAGTAGTGCTCTTGAAAACAGAAAAAGCACTGCTTCTTGTTTCTTTTTTTTTTTATCTTACAAGGGTATATCAGAGAATTTCACAGGATATACATGTAACTTCATAGCAGTAACAACGTGAACTGACGACATTTGGGATGACACTTCATTATTTCCCACACGTGTATTTTAAAGTTTTAGATAAGTTATATACGGTATGTAACAATATACACATACGAATACGTTTTGGTGAAATTGAAGGACTACAAATGATTATCAGCACGATGACACGTTTGACTCTGACACGTTAGCATTTATAGTTCACTAGTTTAACGATGACACGTTAGCACATTTGAATCTAGTTTAATGGGATCGACTTATGTGACTTCGAATCCTGCTGGAGGCCAGACGCGGGTATCATAGACTCTGCCTTCACCTCTTACCGCTCGGCAGCATTGGTTGTGATTTTTAGAAAGAACAATTTCCTCTTAATTTTCATCATTTCACTCAAATAACAGCTTAAATTTTATGTGAAGCTGATTTGAAACCCTCGTTACTACCTAGCAAGCCCCACGACTTCATTCATAAATTATTATTTGTAAGAACTCATATTCCCATTCTAATTTTTTTGATGAGGAAAATAATATTTATGAATGAAATCGTGGGCGTTACTAGGTACCAACGGGGGCTTCAAATCAGTTTTACATAAAATTTAAGTTGTTATTTGAGTTAAATGATGAAAATTAAGAGGAAATTGCTGTTCCTAAAAATCGCGTTTCCATTTAAAAATCAAAAGTTGGTGTCGTTATCTGACAGATGAGAAGGCAGGATTAAAAAGTGGACACCTATGTTTGTAGACCAAATTGTTCTATGACTAATGTATATCTTACTTTTTCCATGCGACAACTATCCGCAGAGAAATTGTCAGTGGTTCCATTATTCTGGACCACCCTGTGAATATATATATATATTAATATATATATATATATATATATATATACTATACACTGTACATATCATTATTTTCCACTTTCCTACCGATTTTCTCGAAAATTATATGACAAAATCGTCAATTTGACCGTCTACTTCATAATTCAAACATTTACTATTTTACTTTGCCAAGAATACAAGAGAGGTCGAAAATGTACTTTTTATTTTTATTAATAAACCATGGACATTTTCAACGATTGTTTTCGGAAAATTCGGGTGAAAAATCAAGATTTTTCAGTTGCTATTTTTCCGATAATAACAGGAAAACTTGTCCGACGAGAGGGGGATGGGGATAATTCGATCGTAATTTAAACAGCAGTTTAAGATGAATTAACTTACGCACATGCCTTTACTATTTATGTGTTTATAAATGATTAAATAATTCCCAAATATGCATTTTATGTGATAACCCGAAGATATACGTATTAATTGTTAAAATATTTCATTGTGCCATTCAAAACTCGGTCATATTTTCAGCGTCATAGAAATATGTTGCGTTTCACCAATCTCGAATAATAACGTACTGTAGAAAAATAATAAATGTATAAATTTCCGTTTTTGCGAGATGCTAGCACCAAGATGATTTGCAAATAGTAATTTACTTTGCTGTTGGAGCGAATGTTCCTTTGATAATGACAATACATGTATAATTAACTTTGCGCCTATATAGGTTCTCTAGGTAGCCTATGATGCATTGTCATTAATGTACTATTACGTAATAAAATGTTCAGTAATTTATAAGGAATTGTATTACTTTTAAATACTGGAACTCATGCATTATATGTTTTAAAATTTCAGACTTCTTACCCAGAAAACGAAGATGAAAGCCAGATAAGTTCTCCAACTCCCAATGGAACAGAAGCAATCTCTATCGCCAAACTTACTTTAAGTACCATTGATTTGGATCAATTGAAACCAGAGACTGTGGTACACGGTAATAGAAAGCGAACAGTTCTCAGGCGGTATTCGTGGACGCATCTAATATCAGAACTACTACTTACACAATGCAATAGTAAATGTTCATGGGTTTTCACACAAAATAGGAAAGATGGTGAAGAAGGATTTTCATTTACAGGAAAATGCAAAGTGTGTAGCCGCTGTATCGCAGGCAACATCCCTCTCCTGCATTCAAAAGAAGACAATGTTGAGATGGAAGTTCGTTTTAATGGAAATCCTGGGCCCCAGTGTTATAAAGTTAAACGACCGCTTTCCGGTACCAAGAGACGAAAATTGCAAGATAATTCAACTGATCGAACCAGCGCAACAGCATTAAAAAACTCTATGGCTAGTGCCTTAATGGACTATGGGGACGTAGAACCGCCCACAATTCCGTCAGCTGTGGCTATTAGAAAAGCACTCAGCGAGAAAAGGTTGAAAAAGAGGTTGTCGTCGGATTACTATACAGGTGTACTCGAAGTCAAGAACCTCATTCCTGGATATATACAAGATGTCGGGCGTGATAAATTCTTTGTGCACTTCTGGACTAAACATCAACAAGACATGTACCGGCATTACAGTCAAGGCGGGGTGGTACATATTGATGCAACTGGTTCCATTTTTAAATCTGCTGTGGATGGGACTGGTCTAGGTCACCATGTTTTCTATTACGCAGGTACAATACGTGGTGTTCCAGTAACACATATGATATCATCACGACATCACGTACCAGCAATACAGTACTGGCTGAGCATGTGGCTGAGGTCAGTTGAGAAACTACCTTGTGCGGTGGTTACGGACGAAGGTCTGGCGCTCATCATGGCTTGTTCGTTAGCTTTTAACGGCGTTTCTTTGAGACTCTATTTGATCATGTGCTTCTTAACACTGACTAAACCCGAGTTCTCTACATTAAAACCAATAGTTTGCTTACGAGTTGATTGTGCACACTTAGTGAAAATTTTGTCTTCAATTCCATGTTTACAAGGAGTGTCCCGGATAGTCAGAAAGTTTTATTTGCACGGAATTTGTCAGCTATTATGCAGTGAAAGTCTTGAGTCACTAAAGTCAGTATACGAGAGTCTATGTGTTGTTTCAAGTACTGAAATTCATTCGAAACGTGTCAAAACCCACATTTCACAACTAAGAAACCTCATTGCTGGGTCTTTTGACTATGAATTTGAATGTCTTACAGGAGAAGATGTTAATGATGTTGAAGTCAGACCGTCCGACGAAGAATTAGATTTACAACTTTCCGGTAATCCTTTTCTCGATGTAGCTGATGAAGTCATCGAAAATAGCAAACCCAAGTTAGTGACCGATGATGATTCAGGAAGTGAAGAAGAAATCCCAAATCCGTACTTTCAACCCACCTTACCTTTATCATTGAAACATAAAATTTTCAAATTACTACCTCTAACAACTTCCATAATGAACAGTCATTACAAGAATTCTCTTTCCCGATACTCAAATTCAGAAGTGGAATCTCATTTTAAATATGTGAAGCACCAGCTACTAGCAGACATAAGACTTCCAATAACCCCTGATGTGTTTTTAGTTAAATTTCACGAGGACATCAATGGCATGCTTAAACTAAAAAGAGCTAGTCTTACCCAGGAAAATGAATTGACTCAAGATAATTCGGAAGATAGCGCTGGTAAGTTCTAGAATTCTGCATACTTTGGTCTGTAATGTAACAAGCATATAGTTTAATTAGGCGTGTGTTAACATAATTATTTTGGTACAAAGTTTCCCTTCAGAAAATTATTTTTAATTTTAGTGTAAACCCCTTGAAGAAAAATAATTTCCATTGTATTGTTGATCCGTATATTCGTTTATGCAAAATATTTGTCTGATTTACATCGACCTCAATTTTTTCTAATAATTTGACCTTGAAAATATGTTGATAGTACCGTTTCTTTTAAATTTAAAACAATGTGCCACGATCTTCATAGTGCTAACATACTATATAGAATTTTATTTGAAATTTTATTTATTCATTATCTTAAATGCTAATAATTGTTACTGTCTCATATTGAAATAATGGGTGTTCTGTTTAACATAAAACGTAATTGCTGTTAATGTACGTTTTTTTAATTATGTCGAAGCTGACTACACAAAATGATAGCTTTGTACTATTTCTCACATCCGTTTTCGTTGAAATATCAGAAATTGACATACCGTACATTGTAATCCTATATTGAAAGATTTTACCTGTATTTTATATTTTCCCATGTCCAATCCAGGAAATACTATTCATTTATAAAACTATTAAAGTCTTGAAGTCAGGTTAAGTTAGGTCACGTTCAGTTAGCTTAAACAAGTCGTCGTTTATTTAAGCTCATCACTTGCTAGAAAAATACCCATTTAGCCTTGCAGATTTATTGAACTAACGGAGGGACATATATTAGGGATGAAATTAAAAATCAATTCTCTGTTATGGGGGTTTATTATCACTAATAGTAAATCAATGAAGAAGTTATTGTCAATTTTATTCATAACCTCAGTTATTATTTACGGTAAGTAACCGTAACCTGACTGACGCATCACAAAATTTCACTGACGTAGTGAAGAGTCAACATCCCCATATATGCTCCTGCTAAACCTACTCAAAGACCTTTAATTCTTGTTCTGAGATTATATATTTATTACTTAGTACGGTTTTCGTAACATCGATATATACTACTTTAGTAGCCATACCTTAGTGTTGATATGTAAAATAAAAGTTTCATTTATTCATAAAAGTTACATAATGCTATAGTTATTTATCATTCATTTTACCACTTTCACTTTCTTCCTGTTTGCTTTTTAATGTCGGCACGGTTCATTAAGTTACATAATAAAAGTATAAATTTCAGACCGGGCACCAAAAAATTCTTAATCAGCCCCTATAGGCATTTAGAGGAGGCAGTACCATAGCTTAAGTCAAATTATTTTATTTAACAGGCATACAATTTCGACTTCTCTTGATTAAGTATATCTTGGGCTACTATACTTTGATTTTGCCGTGTCGAATTTCGTTCCGAGTCCGCCCTTGGTTACATGGAAGAGAGTGTCTTGTACCTGATATTATTGTCACCTTTACAAAAATAAACATTAGTATCAGTAAAGTAACATTACAATGGTTATGTCCGATTGCTCTAGCAAAAAAAGAAAAAAAAAAGTTTTTGTTGTTAGATTTCACCGGAGATCGGGATGAGTTTATATCTAACCGGAGTTCGTAATTACTTGTAATCAAATGGAGTAAAAATCTCTAGTTCAATGTAACCACAGTCAGAGCTTGGACCACTCCACTCCATAAATTACTACCGGTTTCGACTTGTATAGCCTTTGATTGTGATGTTATTACTGATACCTGATGATGGATGTTAATATTCGAAACCGGTATTAATTAATTCAATAAATAACATTACGGAGACGGTATTAAATGTTTATTTTATATTTTTATTTATATAAAACTGGTTCTAAACATTATAGTCTTCCATTCCTGTTCTATTTTTACACTTAATGAGTTGCACTCCACTTCAATTCCACTCACACTCCGCTTACGGAGTAGAGTTGGAGCGTAGCGATATTTTTAGTGATGTATTGGAGTGGAGTGCTAGAGATAAGTTCCACCACTGCTCAGCACAGTTTAACCTTCACTTTTTCGTTAGAGCAATCGAAAATAAGAGTCTTTCGCCCTCAGAATAAGTGTCGTTCAATTAGAACAGTCAGACTGACGACTGAGGGATCATCAGGAGTTCATACATTTTCAGAGAGATTTCTAAATTGAATTCTGCATAGAACTGTGTATTATATTTCCAGATGTTGATGATGTACAGGCCGTTCCTGGTCATCGTGTTGATGATGACACTGACACTGAGTTAAATAATGCGTCTAAAATTGGAAATAAGCAATATTCTGAAAAGTTACATAATGATGGAAAAGGTTCTGGACAAACAGAAAGCACTGAGAAGAATTTGGACGAAGGTATGAACATACTAAAACAACTTTATGCGTTCATAGTTATGATCAGTGGTTTGAAAGTTACATTCCAAAAGTAACCATGTTACAACTACAATATTATCATTTGAAAAGTAATTGTTAGGGTTGCAATAGTACTCTTCCAAATAGAATGACTGTTTCCAGCTCCAGCAGTTAGTTATTTAGAGGCATATAACTATAGTAGTTATTTTT
>JAQFYR010001217.1:0-10505 GCA_034694985.1 Campodea silvestrii
CCCCCCCCCCCCCCCGGTCACCCCGCTGACGCCACCCCTGATGATAAGGACAAGGCAGGGTATAGATAGAGGGGACATCTTGTTGTTTTATAGGAAACTAAAACAGAAATTAGTGATTACAGTGGAACGCCCGGTTTATACTCAATACAGTGTCATGTACCGTTTTAGTAATACATTGACTTTTATTTTATTTTCATGGTTGAGTTATCTCCGTTTGCAAATATCGCCGGCTTTAAAAGAATAGAGCTTTTATTTTTCTCCGAGGGTTTAAAGGGGGTATACAGAGGGTGCTAATTGGAAATTCTAAAGAGCATAGTAACCATTAAAACCGCACCGCATAACCACAGTGAGTGGGGGATACCGTAAAAGCTTTTTATCTATTGTTTCCAAGTGAAATTCAAAATGCTACCGAATTTCGAGGAAAATGAGATTTTGTTGTTTCGTCAGAATCACATGTAACTCATCGAGACGTGTTCACGTGTATGCTTTTTGATGTCATCTTAATAATCTACATAACAATTATTGTGACACAAATGCAGAAATATTGAAAGAATTCGAACTTGCGGTATCCCGTTTTCCGGAAAATCTTTCATCTGCTGCAGTCCACAAAACTATAGAATTCCTTGATTTTTATTACTCCTGTAGAATGGTATTAATATGCAGTATTGGCACATGGGCGTCCAGAGGGGTAATGGGGGCATTTCCGTGCTTGCCCCCCCCCCCCCCGGAATTTTGAAAAACAAAATATAGGAAAAGTGAAAAAACGAAGGGAAATGTTTGAACAATTTCAAAGATTTGCTAGAAACCCTTTGTCACCACTCTTTGGTGATATTTACATTAAAATGGTCAAAGATAATATTGCTTCTAAATCACAGATGTTTCCTAAGATATTTGAAATTTTTATCTATATCAATCTTGGATTGTTTTTGTTTATCTTCTTCGGAACAAATTTGCCTTAATTGACGTTTTGCGATTTTGTATTCTCCATTATCCCGATGAAAAGTGTTCCGTAGAAAACTCTATAGAACCTCTATAGGAATTTCTGTAAAATTATTTATAGAACTCCATAGAGTTCTCTAGGGTTTCTATAGAAATTCCTTTAGAATTCGATTGAAATTCTTAAATAAATTTCACGCGGATGCAAAATCTTTTCTCTGTAGGACTTCTACAGAATTCTATGGGAACTTCTATAGAGCAACTAAGAAGTTTTCTACAGAGACTCTATAGAGTTTTCAAAAGAACATTTTTGTCGGGAATACTGCTGTATTCCATCGTGAGTACAAATATCCACGTAGTAACTATGACGGTCTAAAATATGGATTTTAAATATTGGAGACCAGATTCTTTTCCGTTTTTGAAGAGAAGATATCTTAAAGATTCGTAAGGATTACTAAGGCACTCAAGTTCTTATGACTTCTAAAGTTCTAAAGCAGTTGCATTTCTAGTTATTTTTATAGCAAAGTTTTAAGAATCTTTTAAAAAGAAACATTTAGCCTTTTTAAAGGAAGATGTCTTTTTTGAATTCAATTTGGAGATTTAATTTCATAATTACATGACAGAACTTTCTTCAAATTTGAATAAATTACAAAAGTAAAACTACAGTATTAATTCATTCCCAATAGATTATTTCTTATAATTATATAATGTAATAAGCATCTGACAATACAAAAAAGCTGCGGCCCTTACATACTTATTATTAAAAAACGAATAGACTGTCATATCCAAGATGATTGCAGATGTAGAATATATTTGAGTAAAAAGTAATTCATGATGAAAAAGTCATTCTCAACGATTATTAATTTGTAGCACGTGATTTTCAGCATGGTTTATAAAACTTCATATACTTTCACATTATCAAACTTTCTCCGTATAGCAATTACGTGTTCAATTAATATAACTTCATATACCCAGCACCACATCACAGCTTAACTAATGATAATAATTTCATATTACGGAAAGTAATTTAAAGTTGTGAAATTACCACGTGCTTTAATGGAGATGTCAGCACTTCATAATTATTATGAAAGACGGGGGGAGGCACTTTCCAAAACTTGGAACAGCTCAAGAAGCACAGCATGATGCACCGTAAATAATTTTTACAACAATGGTATGAGATTTGAACATGCTGGTTACCAGTGCCGTAGCTAGCCGTTTCGGCGCCCGGGGCAGGAACCTTGGTTTGGCGCCCCCCCCCCCCACCTCGGAAATATGCCCTTATTAGTTTTTTGTATAGTGGAGTCATTATTGTTTTCACTTTCTATTTTTCCTACCAGACGTCCCCAGATAATTTAGTCACTTGGCTGCTGCTATTCAGGGGTGTCGCTAGAAATTGACCGACACTCATGTAAACTAGTACAAAGCATCACTTTCTTATTATTGAATAACTGTACACCCACAGTTAATAATCCGAAAGCACTGAAGCAGACCCAGCAACTAGCGATGATTGAAATAAATAGCATGGGAAGTATATTCAAGGCAATATTTAAGGGGGTTCTTAGGGTTCAAACCCCCCCTCGAAATGATAAAAAAAATAAGAGAAAATAGGATAAAAGAAAGAAAAATATAAGAAAATTTAGAAATGAAATCGAAAAATTCCTTAAAATCCACACTAAAATTACATATTTCTTTGCTCCGTCACATTTATTGAGTTTTTCTTTTTTCCCAATTTTCATTTTTGAAAATTTCGTTTGCTTCCCCGACGAGAATAAAATGTGTGTACATGTACCAACAATTTATAATACGAAGACACTGATAAAGATCCAGTATTTGATGGTGGGCTGTACCATGCGAATTTAAGGAAACCCATCAGGGAAATTATGCCCGAGAGAAGCGAGTGCGAAAATTTAAACGTTTTTAGTAGAAAATAAGCAGTTTTAATGTGTTTTTATTCTATTTTTCGTCTTAAATTTTCCATTCAGAAAATTTGACCGACGGGGGGAGCGGGGGAAGGGAGGCAGCCGTGTCCATCAACGCCCGTACCGTACCAATGTACAATAAATCTCCCAATTTAGGCGAAAAAGTAGTTCCCCGAGGGATTAAATGGTGCTGATAAGTACAGGATCCCATATACTCATACAGTCAGTAATAATTAGAGTAAACATGTAAAATGTGTATCTATAAAGCCTAATGGGTAGTTTACTAAAATTAAAATAGTATTTAAAAAGCTGGTATAACACACTTCTCAATAATGTCAAACCACAATATACAGAATCGTGTTCCTTTCACATTATAATTATGTTTGATGTGATGTAATTCCAAAAACAGAACTTCAATTAACTGCAATAAAATAATGAAGAAAAATTATGAGATAATTTTCAGTAAAACCAAACGAAGGGAAGGTTAGAATTTTGATTTCAGTTAGGTAAAAACACACAGAAAAGTGGACTTTGTGTGGTATTCTGTTAAAATTCTGCAATACATTTAAACTGATATCACTTCGTGTTATTCCATTTTCCCTGTGTTTTTTAAAGATTGACTTTGTTAGTGTAACTTGTCTAGTATATGGCTTTGCCATGTATGCTGGTATTTCTAGGGCTTTAGTAAACTTTTTCAATTCAGAAGTAAACAGGAAAAAATGTAATAGTAAGAAGTGCTTTGTACACTCTTTCTGTATATGTATTATCAGTTATAATTGCTCCGTAAATAAAAAAAATATTGTATCATCTTGTGTGACGAAATAAGCTGTTTGCAGTATACGTCTCTATAAGTAGAGTGCTTCGAAATTGCAGATATAAAAATGCAGGTGTTACACTTACACTGTAAGCTGAAAAACCTTTCGTTAAATCCCGGAATATCGCAACAATGTAGACAATGAATTACTCCCGCGAAAGTTGTGGAAATTTTTATATCATGTTCGATTAAAAAATAATTTAATTTCAGGATTTATAAGTTATTTATTAAAATTGTGAAGTAAAATTTAAATAAATTCGAAAATTTAAATAAAATACGCCAGCAGCGAGCCACACTTGCCCGATAAAAACTGGACACTGGTAAACACTAATCCAAAGTATACACTGTATCTCTGTATGGTAATTGGTGTGAACACCAAACAGCGGAATGCTATTCTAGGAAGTAAAGAACTGCATGCAACATGCTCGCATGTTGAATTCGCTCTAAACGGCAATATTCTGCTTTGATTTATATTATAATTATATTATTTTCTTCTAATGAAAATGAATTAAATCTTCTGCAACTCCGCATTATTTAAACAATCAGCATCTGATTTATATTTCTTATTAATAATATTCAAAATATACAGTTTATTATGGATTGGAAAATACATTGAGCTAGGCCAATTTGGCGCCCCCTAAACACTGACCTTCGTCCGGCGCCCGGGGCAGGGGCCCCGCTCGCCCCCCTTAGCTACGGCTCTGGTAACCAAGAGTTTTGGACATTCCTAGAAGATTTATCAATCAGCACCTTTGTCAAAACGCAACATAGATACGGGATAGAGTTACAATTTTATTACACTTGTGTTGGGTCATTAACAATTTTATTCATACACTGTTCTTCTTACAATATTTATTAAATTTTCTGTCATAATATTTTACTCTTGCTATGTAAAATGTTTCAAAATTATTGTATTCACAGGAATATTTATAAAAGCATATTAAGTTCATCTCGTAAAGTTACATATAAATTTAAAGCATCATATGGATCAATTGAATGAGTGAGATCATTTTCTAACATAATGATGTTGCATAATTCAAAGATATCCTCGTCACATGATACTTCATTAAATGTACATTCTTCTCTGCATAATTTAATATCGCTTTCCTCAATCTCGCATAAGTAGTCGTACGTGTCATACATAGCGGGAAGTTCATACATTATGCACGGTTTCCCAGTTGGTGCATTGCTATTTCGCGCTGAAGAAATGTTGTGAGTATTCCACTCTAGAACAACCACATCCAATTCTTCCTGGAAAAGAAATAAAAAATAAAACAGTTCTGAGAAAGAATCTGGAATGTATTTTAATATTGAATTTAATCAGAAAAATTCATTTTAAAAGATTACATGTACGAGATAATAATTGTATATCGATAAAATTACATAATACTCGTCTCTCTGATTTGTGTTCGAAGTACTTATATTCATTACTTGGTTCTTCCAAATCAAGACAAGTTGTGAAACAAAATAAATACATAACTTCACTGTGTTAAGATAGCACATAATCAGGGGCAGTTTTAAGGCTGAGGGCCTCAGCATTAGCTATACCATCACAGGGCCTCTGCTATATAATATTGTCTAAAAATATTATTTTCTCATTTTCTTTTTTGTTAAATTTTATTTATTAAAATAAGTAAAATGCGAAGACTGCCTTTTTGTCAGAATGTTTTACATGTAGCATTATATAGGCCCCTACTGTAAATACGGAGGCCTTCGAAATTGGAAGGAGGCCCTGTAAGTATATTATTATAATTTAAATTCTTCTGTTTTGATGTGTTTTTGGTTTCCTATTTATTAATTTTTTTTTTTTTTTTTTTTTTTTTTTTTTTTTTTTTTAAGAAAAGAAAAATCATAAATTTCATTTGCGAAAAGGGCCTCGGTGTTGGCCAACGCCTTCAGCGCCCGTTAAACGCGCTCTTGCACATAATTAGACAGCATACTGGACATTGCCATTATACTGTCCGCTATTGCAATCGGCAGCGAATATTGATGAAATTCCTTGTGCAAGTATATAAAAAAAGGCACAGAAATCCGCAGATTGTGACTGTAATTTTATGTATAATATCTTCATACGTGGATAACATTAACGGTGTAAGAATTGTACAAGAAGTACCCATAATAACAACAGATGATACAATTTGCACGTTTCCGAAAATTCAGACCTTCATAACCTGTAATATGGTGTTAGTGTATTGGTGAAGTTAAACAGGTAATGTACATACTTGTACAAATGTCAATAAATATAGAGAATTATCATATAAAAATATAAAGCATCCAATCCAGTGCCGGATTAAGATCGTTCGGAGCTACTAGGCGGTCGAGGCGCGATTTCCTGCGGGGACCCCTTCATTTATGATACGAAACTAAATTTCATTTGCTTGATAAGATTGGCCAATCTATCATAAATTTGTTGCAGAAATTCAATGAGGACAAAATGTGTGTCTCATACTCTAAAAATTCCCGAGCGGAGTCCGGGCGAAGTACAGCTTACGCGTTTTCTGACTGAACAGAATGCCCGTGCACTAGTCCTTTGCTAACATTTTTTAAATGTCTTAATTCTTTTCCTGGCAATTTCAGTATAATTCATGTTTACGTTAAGATCCAGACGCCAGTATTTGCCAAGGCAATTGAGGCTTTCACGCTTTCTTGTTACCAATTATTAAAAAACGAGAAACCAAATTTGGACCTGGAAATAAGAAGTCTTTTCTAAGGGGTTTCAACGAATTGATGCAACGTTTCGTTTTGGTGATAAATATGCCCACAAGGAAATGGATATTGTTTGAGGAAAAAAGATTGGATAGGTTAGTAATTAAATTTTGACTATATACTATTCTTTTCAATTTATTTTTATTTTTACAATCATATATTTGAGTCGATTTT
The DNA here is from genome assembly GCA_034694985.1 of Campodea silvestrii. Classification (NCBI taxonomy): domain Eukaryota; kingdom Metazoa; phylum Arthropoda; class Diplura; order Rhabdura; family Campodeidae; genus Campodea; species Campodea silvestrii. The sequence continues at coordinate 6,550 of JAQFYR010001217.1, forward strand.
GTACTAAACTGAAATTGAAGTCTGAAAATCGTTCTGACTTACACTCACAAAACAGTCTAACATGTAAATACGAAAATTGTGATTACTCAACTAGAAGTTATTTTCAGATAACCATACTGTACAAGTGTACATATCGTAAAATTTGATATAATAAAAACAGATATTCGTGTCGATTGACGTATACGAGTGGTGTTAGATATTAAACAAATTGAAGTAAAAAAGAAATCGATTCGACCGGTTCCCACTAGTGTTGCCACCGAGATGAGCCTCTATCCGAGCGCGCTCAATTATTATTTATATCCGAATTGAAAATAGTTTTGAAAGTAGATTTTAAATTAATGACCTAACAGTATTTTAATCTTGATAGATACTTATTATGGAGACATCATATTTATAGTTACTTCTTATATAACTGCCTGAAATACCTGTGACGTTTCACTTTATGTAAGTGCTATGACGTCATCAATGACGTTTTTTCAAAGCGTTTTTTTATTATTATTATTATTGCAAACTAAAGGCGATAATTTCATTTTCCCGAAGTAGGCCTATAGAGCATATTGTTCTAAAAAATAATTTTGCCAACTGATTTTTTTCGATTTTTGAAATTTTCAAATTTTTATCTGGGATTCCCCGTTTCAAACGAGCCCTAACCGAGCCGCTCGTTTGCAAAAACGAGACGAGACCGAGACGGCATCTTCTAACCGAGACCACTTGCTTCTAAACGAGACCGAGACTGACCAGTGACCACTAAAACTAAAAAAAAAAAAAAAATTAAACAGCGCCGAATTGTCTTTTTTCAAAATAGCGCTAACGGAATCGTCGCATTATTATTCACTGAAATATCGCAGCGTAAGTTTTTCTATCACAACTTGGATCTTTGCAATACCAAGATTTTTTTTTCTGGAAATTACAAGTAACAAAACAGAACTTCCACAAATCACAATAAACCTGAAAAAAAAAAATACAAAAAAACAAAAAAAAATTGATAAGATTTCTCAGCAATATATATACTGCTGATAGTTGCAAACGAAATACACACAGTAGCATATGTTATGTGTGGAAGGTATTAGGGATTCAACCCCTACTCTTGGACTAAGTCTTTTGAAAGAACCAAAAACATAAATTTACCGAAAGCTTCCTCAAAACGCTTAAAATTTACTTAAAAAACAACAAAAACGGAATAACGTGACGCAAAAAACTATATAACTTGACTTAAGAAACGTAAAAAAGTTTCGCCCTATAGCTTCTCACGTCAAACGTGTACGGCTATCTTGTCTTGCAATCCCTCTCCACTCCCGTAATTATGAGTACAGGCTACAGCTGTCCACAAGTGCGTGTAAGAGCTGATAAAATGGCGCTGCTTTAAAAAAAAACCTGCAGGAATACCCCCTTACCTGCCCCCATCCCCAAAATTACAATAGGTATCGGAACGGTGACTTTTGCAGGGGTCCCATTTTCCTAAAGGTCCTAAATTTCCTAAAAAAAAATCGTGAAATTATATATTACTTTAATTATTGAATTTTCTGAAATGTAAATTAATTTTAGAGTTCACAGCCACTTTTCCTGTAATATTTCAATTTTCTTTGATTTTTTGATGAAAAAACCCCTAAAACCCCCATAGTTATTTCAATTTACGTTAAAAAATCTCTCGTTCCGTTCGGGATAACACGTTTCTAGCTGATAGGTTAGTCTTTTCTTATTTTGAAGCTATGCTGATTGACGAAAAAATAAGAAATAAGCCTATTTTCGAACAATTTATTCCTCCTTTACTGCACTCAATTCCAGAAAATAAAAATAATGTTTTCATTAAACACAATTTACAAGACTTTGTAAATCTGATCTATTTACACGATTAACGTGTTTCTTATAGCTTATTCCAACATTCCTCGAAAATTTCTAAAATTTTCCTGTTTTTATATACAAATTTTCATAAATTCCTAACAAAAAGCGCCATTATTAGAGGCGGTTCTAGGATTTTGGAATGAAGGGGACCCCAATATGAAACGAAAAATATTAAAAATAAGAATTGTTTAAAAGAAACTCAAGCACAATAAGTATTGTAAGTATGTTTATCAGTCACAAATAATTTTTTGGAAAAATGTGATTTGCGAGGAATACATGCTAGTAAAATTTCAAAATTACAAGGTGAAATGATAAAAACATTAAAAACTGTAATCAATCTCTTAAACATGCTTTTTTAGAAGTGAATTTCATAAAATTCTCAAAAGGAATGTCCTCTAATTTTCGAATTGGCAAATAACAAGATACGTTCAAATAATAAGAACCGCATATTGATTTGACAGCAGAAGTGGATAACTATATACTGTATGGAGGTCAATAATCGAACAAAATGTACAGTTGTCTCTTATTATAGCTTCGTAATATTCAATGTTATAGGAAGGTTGTATTCTCTGTTTGTTTTCAGGAGGATTTCGATTGCAAAATGATGGTGAAAATTTCTACGATTTCCAACACAAAATACGTAGGCCTATTTATAGAACTGCAGTTCTTTAGAATAATTAGTTTTATATGATGAAAAGTTTCAATGGGGGGACCATCTGGATTCACCCTTACTTGCTTTCATTTAAACATGGGAAAGAATGTTCACATTTTCGACAGGTTTGCCCCCCCCCCCTCCCCACCGTAAGATATTTCTGGGATCTGGGTCCAGTCCTGAGTTAACAGTTTTTTATATATATAATGTGGACAAATATAACTGCTTAAACACTTCACAGACTGTACCGGAAACAACATCTATTTCTAATATGAGGAAGTTGTTAAACTGACTACATATTAATACATGTATATAATATTGCTTTAAAACAATAAAAATGGTCAAAACTCAGCATACGGAAAAGATTGTTTCAATGCTTCCTGTTTTGTACATTTCCTTTTCAGGTATAGCTACGAAGGAAATGATTTTTCTTGTATTCAAAATATTTTCAAGCTGTACTTACTTGAATAATCTCTAAGAAACAAAACTGTACCAGTGATTTATCCATCCATGAACCAGAAAACTGCCCGTCATCCTTAAGTTTCTGAAACAAATTCATCCAGAATTGTGAATTGTGTTTTCGCAAGATTGACCACCACGCTTCAATTCGCTGATTAGCTGTACTAGCACCATATAAAAAACATTTATTATATGTCGTATCATATGAATCAACTGGTCTTTGTCGAAGAAATATCAACATTTGCTCGACATGTCCATTTTCAGTTCCTTTATCGGATCGAATTCTTCTTGGGCAACCACCTAAAGCTTCCACTGACGTCACAAAGTAACCCGCAATTACCCGAGGATCACTGCTTGTTACACCTGCCCTCAGCCATATAATATGTCTTGAAAACCCATCAATACAACCATTAATGCAGATTCCATAGTTTTTCAGTTTATCATATGAATCGATATGCCACAAGGAATTCGGTCCTTTATTATGATACCTTCTACGGCGCAGGCGTTTTCTTTTCCTGAATTCCACTCCAGTTGGATCAACTACTTTTAAAATTAACCGCACTGTGTTTTGTTGCACAACAAAGCCTCTTTGAATGCATTTAAGATGCATCCATCTGTAGCCATGTAATTGCCCTGATAAGTGAACTTGTTGAGAAACAAATTCAGCAATATCTAAGAAAGATGAAAACGACTTTCTTCTCCGAAGTTTTAAACGGTACAACACACGCTTAAGTGTACGTTCACTGATAAGAATATCGTGACGTAATGCCAGGAATGCTAATATCTCACTTTGTTTAAGTCCTAGATGAAAATACGAGGCGATAATGGCATCACGGTCCGAAATCATTTTAAGGACTGAACAATCAGCAAATACCACGGAACGGTCCCTTGAACTGCATGACAGTAAGAGATGGAAAAGTCGAAATTAAAAGTCGAAATTTCGAGATTAAAAGTCGAAATTTCGAGATTAAAAGTCGAAATTTCGAGATTAAAAGTCGAAATT
>JAQFYR010001218.1:0-10505 GCA_034694985.1 Campodea silvestrii
ATAGAATGTCATGTTATTAACTCCATACATCACTTCAGCTCTTTCGACAAATTCATTGAGGACTCTTTAAGCATCTGATATGTCCACCATACTATTTTTTTCGCATAAAAGTATATAAATTCCATAAGGAAGTAAAGAAAGGTATTGTAAAAATGTATTAGGTAAAATCCCAGACAATCACGGCAATCAATAGAAAAACTAAAAAGCTACGCCATTCACTGGCTTTATCAATAATTTCGTTCAGTTAATGATCTTGAAGAACGAGTTATTTCAATCATTTATCAGAGGTTTTATTTGTAATGATATAACATCTACTTCTGCTATTCCATTGGCTACATAAAATTATTTCACATGGTTACTGCTGGAGTCAAGCCGACGAGATGTGAAATGCTTAACACCCAGTAAACAAACACAATGTTGATAATCGGGAACAAATCCATTTACTGTATCAAACTTTTGAAAAGCATAAAGGGAGATGACCCTTGACTGGTTCCTCAATTGTCCCAATTACAGCTTGTGAACGAAATTATTATTGCTACGGGTACCAGGAATTGGTTTCAGAAACGGATAGTATATGTGTTCATATTCCATTATACTGTTTCATATTTTGAATTACTGGACGTGTTACTGTATCTGCAGTGCACATAATAGGGAAGACTACTTCTGATTATCTCACCAGTAGCATGGTTGGCTACTGAAGAAGTGAGCCACAAAAAGTTCCTCCATATTATTTGATCGCCGGGTTTTTATGATTGTAATTAAGAAATACCCATTAAAGGTACGAGATGTTGGTACATCTACCCCATTTAAAATCGTGATTGGCACGTCATAGTGCGTACCACCACTGTATTACAATTCATTAAGCTCATGAAATTAAAATAAATCAGATTAGTAACATCTTCATTTGTGGTCTAAACAAATAAAAGCAGAAAGGAACACTCAAAGCATCGCTTGATTATTAATATAATAATTGTTGTAACGCACTTCAGTAACCTGTTAGTGAAAACGTCCCTATTATTTTTCTTCATATAATATTCTTCTAACGATGATGAGGTATAAAACCACAAGTGTGTGAAATGATTACCAACACCCGAAAGGCAGCATCTTTGATTTCGGATTCGGTCAGGTATTTGCAACTCACCGGTACGGCTGCGGGTGGTCCGCGTCTTTCGTTCGGACTAGGGGATCGGATTTCTTCTGGGCGAGTATCCTCGAATGGCTCTGAACTTGAGGAAATCTCAATAATTTCCTGCTCGGGTTCGGTCTGCATGGATTCGTCTGGCGAGACGTGCGCACAATCGAGAGGCTACCAGCGCGGAACGTCGTCGATCGGTGGATCTTCTACGAGGGGATTGGGCTCCCAAACGACTACTTGTCCGATATCCAATTCCGGCTCGGGGTCTGGCAGAATAAGGCGGGGATAGGTCCATCAGGCAGAAAGTACACGTCCATCTCGAGGGGAGGGGGCCGGTAATCCCCGATCAATAATCTTAAATGCAACTTCCTCTCATGCATCGTTTGATAGAAGAGCATATTATAGCGCCGACCGAAGCACCAGCTCTTCTTTTGACCGAAATAGTCACACTTAACTTTCTCGTTGTTTTCGACAAACCACCAGTATTTCGTATAGATCAGCTTGCCATCTGTCCGTGCGAATAACAAGCGAGTCTTGCCTTCTATGTCTCGATAATCAACTACAGGAGCGCAATTAGTCTGCATCCGGTAAGGTGTTAGGAATCTCTGTGAGAAAGGAGTACTTCACCTTCTCCTCTGCTGTCATCCTAGAGGGAGAAACCCAGAAAAGGATTCATGAATGACAGGAAATTTCACCCAAAGAGTTTTAGTCAGTGCAACTCATATAGCTTACAAGGAAAATGTTGCCCTTTCGAATAGACTCTACTTGATAAAACTTACAAAATATTATTGTTTTCTGACATGATTATGGATGGTACTGTATTGTAATTCAAGTGATAAACAAAGGTATGTAGTTATCCACATGCAACTCTTTGACATCATATTTTTTTTCTAATTTGACATCTACACAATGCACAAAACAGCACAATTGCTCACGAATTCAGCAGTTTAATTTTAAAATGACAGCTGTTTGCGTTTCTTTTACACTATTTTATGTCCATGCCAGCAAAATCTGTACACATCATCGCAGTCGGAAAAAAAATTTCTGTCCAAATTAATTAGCTGAAAATGAAAATACTCTAAATAAGTAATAACAGACACAATTTATTCGGATATAATGATGTGTTACATAATGATTAATTTTAAATCATCAAAATCAGACTTTTATAACCTTTCTATATGCACTGGTGTGTGAATTATGCTGCTATGATTGGACTTCTTAAAGTTGGTGCATAGCCTAACTAAAAGAAGAAAACAAAATTGGTGACTCTCTTGCGATTGGAAAACGTAAGCATATACAAAATAAAACCATTTATTGCAACGTTAAAGTCTAATTCAATGAGTTTAACTAGCACTGAATACAATTATATAACTACGTAACTAGCCTACCATAGTGACAGTAAATATCACAAATTGATTGTCCTTACCAGCCGTTCCTAATAGTTTTACAGGATACTCTGTAAAGCATGTCTCTGGAGGTTTTGCTCTATCCTTATACGAAGAAACCTTGCTAGGCGGCCAGTCCTTATGTTTCACAGGAGGCCAGAGGCACGTTGTTAATGACGTCATCCATGATATGGGAACAAAGTCAGTTGAATTATTGTTCAGAAACTTCACAATTGCAAATTGAGCTTCGTTGTCTGCCATTGTATAAAACTAAAATAAATAAAAAAAAATATTTGCCTAGCCTGAACATAATGTCTTCAGATAAACACAGAATATTTCAACAATCACAAAATGTAGGACCAAATTAATTACATCTATTTATTGCACACTCTCAGAAGTCCATTTGCGATTTGACCCCACCTGAATCCTTGCCAACATTAAACTTAATGCTGTAAAACTTAGATTTAGATTAATGACTAACTTATGAAAATCAGTGTTCTAAGAAAGTAAGAAAGCTAACCACTCCATTCTGCAATAAGCTTACAACCTACTAATGTACTAAAGATACACATTAAATTGTGCAATAATTAATCAAGTCACAATAAAAATATACATTAAAAAATTAAAACATGTTTTCTTCAAAATTGGAAATAATAAGGCAAGTGGCATTTTGTTGATCATTAAGCTTTCAAGAAATTGAAATTGTACCGTAAGTAAAACTGTAACTATGCTTTTTAAAAGTGATCAATTTTCCACCCTTCTGGCTTCTGTAAAGTGTAAGCGTCATCCAGATTTTATTTTGTTTAATTGTTTCCTCTTCATATTAAACATGAAAGAGAGGCCGCTAGATTAAAATTGGTTTTTCAATAAAGTTGTTGTTCATGTTCATGTTCAATTGATGTTACAGATCTATTAAAGTGTGTATTATTTAACCTCCGTTAAATAAGTGTAATTTGGAATCGATTGGATCGATTCGAGTAATATTTTCTGAGCACTACGTTAGAGTGCAAGGGCTGCTACAGGCAGTGAAGATTTGAAAAAAAAGGGATCCAGTTTACGGTAATGTTTGAAGTTTAAAAATGGTTGTAAGCCTAAGGCGAATTGGTTTCGAATTCGCAATGTTTGTTTTGTGTTTATAACTGTCGACTTAATTATTATGATTTGTTCCGGCCGCTTCGGCTCGACACGCTTTGTAGTTCTCTTAAATATAAAATATACCGGCGCAGCGAAACACCCGTTTAAAACTTATTTCAAGTAAAACGACTTGGGGGTAAGATAGCCTAGGTTAGGTACCTTACTCTGAGAGCGACTGTGCTGTTGCCGATATCTGAATACAAAGGATTATAATATTTACAAAGTATTTTTCCTTTACATTTTTATAAAAGAAATTATTTTGAATAGTTTTTAGTTTTGGTCACTCATCATTAATCACAACTGATTAGTCACCTGTCGGCTTTCCAATTATGCCTAAATGATTATCATACAGAAGTACTGAAAAACTACTAATTTCCTGAATTACAATAGATATTTAAGTGCTTTCCACATATTAACTTTATAGATAATCCGTGTTCTTACCGTTTTCGATTTTGGCACTACCTCGAACCCCATTCAACAAAATAATATTGAATATAGCAGGAATGGGGGTTATCAATATGGAAACAATAATATTAAGATTGTTAAATTGAACCATTCTATCAATAGACTACATTATAATGAACTGACAGCCGGAAATTATATTTTGACTTATGGATTTATAAAATGACTTAACCAAGCAGTTAGCAAATAGTCTACTGTTATTATCATCATGAGAGCACACTAAGAAAATTGAAGGGGGATTGCATGCTGTGATCTAAAATGCATTTTGCTGCAATTCAAGTTTAGTCCTGTCTGTGTGGTTGCACTCACTATTTACTAGTAGGCTAGTACAATTTTTTTCATTTTATTGCAATGTTGCGACACAGACAACTTTGTGCAGAAAGTATGTGCAGTTGTCTGCATTCGGAATATCTTCCATTGGAGAGAAAGTCAACAGCACAGCATTATATATTAATGTTCAATAGCAAAATATTAATATGTAGGGATTTAGTATATTATTTACACGTGTCACAAGTTAGCTATCAAAATAATTGCATGGTTGAAAATTCCTATTGTAGACAGTCTTACATACAACACATAAATATGTAAGAAATAATCTTTCATTATGGTACTCTACTTCTGTAAACAACAAAAGAAAATTGTTTGTTTTTGTTTTTCACCGTTTAAGTGAGACTGCAGCTCAGCAGCTGCTCACAAATCTGCCACTTTCTTCGTGCACACGATCTCTACACATACAGAAATGCATGGGCAGAGAAGGTATGTTAGAAGTATTCATACTTACACCACGCGTACACTTGTGAGTGAGCAAAATTTACCACATGGATAGAAAAAATTAATAACTTAATAACCATGTGCAGTCACACAGACAACACTTTTAGCTTTCCCCTCCAATTTTCCTGATGTAGCCCCTATTCATCTATTCTTGTGCTGGTAGGACACAAGGACAGTATGTAGGCCTACGGTTTGAAACTTACCTCAAAAGACAACAACTAGCCTAATATGAATGTTGCATTGGTAAAGACACAAATGATTTACGGTATGGTAATACAAAAGCTTTACATTTATACAAGTGAATTGGGTACAATTCTAATTCACTGGTCAAGTTTGATACTAGATTAATGTTAAAATTGGATGAAGATGTTGGATAGTTATAAAAATCTTGGTAATCAGAAAATTCAGTTCCGTACAAATAAATAGCTAAATCATGTGATTGGAGAATATTTCTAATTTTCACAACCTTCTTGTTCCGTAAATAAAAGAAAGCATCACGCAATGACGTTCCCAGTACTATGTTATTTAATCTTATCTTACTGTACTGTCTACCGACAAAGTTAAGTGGAGTTGGTCCGGAAAATTGTTCCCTCTCAAGCAGTGGACAGTTAGTGTGAGTCTTTTTTGTACTTTCAGAAGTAACTTGTAAGTTTCCTAATTCATGAATTCTGTTATAAAACTGTTCTAATGGTAAATTTGGCGATTTCAATGAGCGCTTTATTTTCCCCAAGAAATTTTCAAACGGAAATGCGCTAATTCTGTCCAAACTGCCATGGCGTTTTACGTCTTCTGCTATGTGCAACAAGCTATGGAAATTATATGTCAAAATCTGTGCACCATAAAGAGACTTCGCATTCTTTACAAAAAATTTGAGAAGATCATCGGCATATGAAACATAATTTGCCACAAGTGACTCATTTGTTAGAATGAAAGTCGCCAAATGAAAACACACAAAATGTTTATACAATTCTGTATTTAATATATCCTTTAAAGCGACTATCCCGACATATAATACAAATTGGCGAAACTCCGAGGCCTTGAACCTGTCTAAGTCGGAGAGTCCACGAAGCCGTCTATTAAACTCTGACGGAACAAATTCATTGAAGCTCAATAACTTTTGTGAAATTAACTTAATATCATTGGCAGATAATTTTGTAGTTTTAGGAGCTCCTTTTTGGCCTTTTACCCAAATGCTTAAAAGACGCCTTTCTACTCCCAGACAAATCAGGTGCATGTAATCAAGTACAAAAGATGACACTAACCCTATCGGTAAAGCATTCAGAGGAGAAATGCCTTTGTGATGCTCAGAGTGTATCTGATTAGCAAATGACTCGTCTGTTCGCAATGCAGATAGAACGTCATCAAATATTACCTTGTGTGTAACATGACAATATGAACCTTCTTGCACACATTTTTCACAAGAAGAGAGACCCGTATGTCCTACAATCTGTTTGCAAAAAGCCCGAGCAGGAGCATCACATACAAATGCTCGTAACTTTACTTCATATACTTTATTATGACTATGATAGCCGGAATTTAAAAGTTCACCAAATTCAGCAACGAAATCTTTAAAAAAGTGACCTATTTCGGGTTTGGTTTTCCCAAAGAAAATTGCTATCACAAAAGGACTGTCATCGGTTGACTCATCAACAACGGCCAGAATTGGCCAAAACTGATAATTGCTGCTTTTAAAAAGCGGTAAGCCATCTATATTTATTACTAAATTTAGAACAGTAGCTTCTGATTTAATATTTTTCTTATCCAGACCTTCCTTTATTCCAAAATAACAAAATTTGCCATTAACAAGGTTTTCTATTGGTACTTTCGTTGGTGTTTTCAAAACAGTTCTGGCATCTATCGGAAGATCTGGATGATATGGAGACAATATCTTAAGTAAACTAGTAAAAGGCATGTGAGGGATAGTGTTTTCAAGAGCCCACCGTGCCAACTTATTTTGCAAGTTAGGCTTAACCACCATATCCGAATTTTCATTTAAAAGTGATTGGGCAATTGGGAGAGATTCAGTTAAAATGGTGTCACTGTCATTATCACTATTACTTTCTTGTGAACTCTGATTATCTGCCGAAGGTAAAGTCCCTACATCAAACTCTACTCTGGGGATTTCATCATCAGAACTGTCACTTTGTAAAGTAGGCATGTCATCTGGCATGGGATGCTGCTTAACAGGACTTGTTACAATGGGATCTAGATTTACGCTACCAACTGGTATTTCCCAATCACTTTCGCTACTTGATATAGTGCCAGATGCAGCCCTACTTGTCATATCCGAATTTAGTTTTTCTTTCATTTCCTCTAATGCTTTTTGCACACGCAATCTCAATCTCCGTTGACCCTGACGCAACTTAACATTATCTTTACTTTTTCTTTCCATTCTGATAATTATCAGGCCCTTCCATTCCCTGAATTACTATTATGGTGATGAACTTTCATTCCTACTCTTTGTTTGTAGGGTCTAAACGTTAATTAACAAAAAAAATATTTATAACCAAAATGCATCAGTTGATTACAGACTGTACTACTGTATTATTTAGTTACAAATATATGCAAGTTTAGATATCCTGACAGGCCTACCATACCTAATCTCACAATTTGCTTTGCTATTCGTTACACTAATTTTACATAACCCTGTTTCTGTGTAGGCTAGGTGTCCAACAATGCTGGTTCAGGCTCGTTACAGGTTAGTATGAAGATATAGACTCCATCTAGGTTTGTATAAGTGAACTTCGCCTTTCATCTTTCTGTTTTTAAAACCGTACTATATTAAAACGGGAACAATCCTCGTAGTTGAGACCAATATTTCTTAATTAGATTAGACAAAAACATTTTCCGAAAGTAAAAAAAAATCAAAGAATCCCTAAGCCCCTATTCCGACTAGTTCGCGGCAGGCGCGAGCTAATTTCGACCTCGACTACGGGGATCCTCCCATCAAATTTAACAGCCTACTTATTTGCTATCTCTTTCATGCTAACAAACCAAATATAAATTTGTCTAACTCACTGATAGGTAGTCTGCTTCCCAGACCCACCATGCTGTGCAGGGTGGGTCTAACAGATAGCCTAGGGTTCCTAGGCCTAATGACAGTTAGCCTGGAATAGGTCTAGCATAGCAAGGTGACCTAGGGCATTGATTAGTTAATATCCTCCAATCACATAACAAACTTAATTTTGACAAAAATTAGTTTTAAATGTTAAAAAACAGGCATTGAATTAAAAAAACACAAACATGACCAAAATTACGCCGATGCACGAACTCTACAGCCAAGGAAGTTAAAAAAAAGTGACATTCATAATTCCATTAAATATTTAAACAATGCCATATGTAGTTTATGCTTGTAATAATTAATTTAATCTGAAAAAAATCATTAGATGAAAAATTACTCACCTGCACTTGAAACAATGAGATCCCGCCAATCACGCCGGTACCGAATATCGATTCAAAGTCATCTCTTCTCCTCCAATTACAGAAAGCGGGAATTTTAAACACTATGAAATTGGTTGTTTTCGTGGTAGGAGGTTTTTTTTAATCCGCATATTATTAAATTCTTTTGTATCACATCCGAGTTCAAGCTGATATTGTTACATAATTATAGTGAGGAAGCACAATTTTTTTTATTTTTTTTTAATTATTCATAAATGCAGCAGTTCGTAAATATCACGCATAAATTAACGTGTTTTCAACGTTGATTTTACGAAATTAAGTGATTATCAAATCTGTCAAAATATTTTACTGTGCAAGTAAGACAAAATAATGAAATTCTTCCATTTCTTATATGAAGCAATTTAATATTCACTATTTTCTATTTAAATTCATAAATATTTTCACAATATATATTTTGTACCACAGGCCGATGGCCTCCATGTATAAGAAAGGAATAAAGAATATTATACTCAAACTGTTTGATCGAACTCACACTCGACCTCCTCTACACAAATCCAAAATCAAACTAAACTATCATAGTCAAACTCAAACCAGTCCTGAAGTTTGAGTTTGACAGGGTTTGACCCCATCCCTAATTTTACTGTCAGTTTTACTTTAAATCCCTCCTTTTTTCCCAAGCACCACCCCTATCTTCTTAAAAACTTCTCACCCTACCGATGTCCATTACCGGCTGTTTTTAAATTTTTGATATCACTCCTTTATCCTCTCCCGGGTTGAATAATGTGTTTACCATGGAAGGACCCATTAATGTCATTTTCACGTACCCGCCACCCCCACACCCCCTATGGTGACTTTTTTGCACTACAAAAGGACATTTTTGGTGGCAGGGGGAAAGGACTTGAATTATTAAGGACTGGGAGGTTCACACAGAGGGACATAGGAGGTGGACTAAAGGACTTTATAGGAATTAGTCCCGGGGTGGGGTGGGGGGCTAGGGGGTGGCGTAATTGTTCCAGAGGAATTTTTAGTTTTTTTGAGAGTGTAAATTGAGAGGGTTTTCATTTAATGTGAGGGGTTTTTAATTCGTTAGTAGGGATGCAGATGAGACGAGATTAGGATTAGGCGATTAACTAGATTAAGTCGATTATTTCTCTAGATAATCGTGCTCGGTTATTTCAATTTTAGTAATCGATTAATCGGAAATACTCGATTACTTGAAAGGCGAAACCTATTATGTTACCACGCGTTTGAAAGATATGGTTTTCAGGATTACAGCGGTGCCTGAATTGTCTTTCTACGACGTTCTTCTCAAAAGTTATTGCTGTTTGAATGTTTTCATTCAAAAATCTTAGAAACTTAGAAAAATCAATAAAAAAAAACGTTAAATTTTAATAATCGGTTAATCTGAACAATTTTAAATAGTCTATTACTAGAATTTCAATAATCGTCCAAGTCTAGACGACGAGACTAGTTTCTATTTCTCTTGTCTCGTCTCGTTATTAAATTAAATCGAGACTATTGATCATGACTTGTTGAGGTGCGACCGACACTAGAATAGTCAAGATGAGGTCGAGTCACGACTAATGATCCATAAATGAAGAATTTGGTGTTTTTTTTCTGATGAATTTTTAGTGGAATTTTTTTTGGAGTGTAACTTAGGACGGTTTTCATTTAATGTGAGGGTTTGTATAATTCGTCTTCAGGAGGGGTGCAGATGAGTCGAGACAAGCGGCGAGTTTCGTTTCGGTCTCGTTTCGATAGTCCAGATCAGGGGTGGAATATCTTCCGAATCTTATTGTAACCAGCTATGGCTAGATTTTTTCCCAAATGTACGAAATTCTTCCACAATTTAAATTACAATTTTCACAAACATAAACATTAAAAAAACATCATTTTTAAAGCACTAAGAATAGTTATTATTTTTGTAATGTTTCACTTGTATTTTCTATTTCCCCAATTTTTACAGAAATTCTCAAGAATTCGTTAAACCAAAGAAACAGACCAAGCCTGACAACAGTTTATAATGTTTCACCTATTTTCTTTTTTTTCCCCATCACCCCATCACAAGATTACCCCCAAAATTTTTATAATAAAAAATTACTCTTATCTTATTTATATTGATTTTTACTTTTTTATCTTTCTTTCAGTTTTCCCTTTTTTTCTCTCTCTCTTCGCTTCACATAGTTTCCCCAAAATCTCAACATACAAATTTCCCCCAC
>JAQFYR010001219.1:0-10504 GCA_034694985.1 Campodea silvestrii
TACGTGTATAATGATGTAACTGGAAAATATTGTATTTAATAGGCTGTATTATTTTCAGTGTTCATTGATTTACGCAATTATTTTCTCAATGTAAAAACTTGCAACGAATATAATTATATTCACCGGCAGTGGGATATTGACAGTCATACGTGTAAAATTGGTTAGAAATTGTAGGAAAAAAAGAAAATACTAAAAATATTTGCGTGCTACTTGTAAATGAAGGAATAGTACTGACGCATTGCATATAATTGACATGAAATAGATCAAATAATTGATGCTACTTTATTTTTTATCATCGAATGATGTCCCTTGTAGATATAAGAAACACAAAAGCTACTTCTATTTCAAAACCCAGTTTTCGATTTATGTAGTATAAAAAAACAATTAATTTCCAGTTAACAATTCTACTGTCAAGAAAATTAAATTTTTACAAAATAAAGTTCAAATAAAAACGAACTTCTATATTTTTATTTATGGAGTGTGCTGTTTTTCTTTTAAACGAAAAAGGCATAATTATTAAAAGCAAGCACAGAGTTAACACAGTTAGGTGAATTCGACTAACAGAAGTTACGGAACATCAAAATGTGGATGAAAACTATTACCGACATTGTAATCAAACAGCGAACACGGAACATTCTTAACTGTGGAATCACCACTAATTTAATGAAGCAAAAAAGCAGATTTCAGAGTTATTGAGCTAACATAAAAATTACATTTTGTTCATCCGATAGAGCAAATTATGTTTTATATTAGATTCGTAACTGTTCCTAACGACGATCTATAATTTTTATTCACTTTCTCTCTGAATTGCAACGTGTGGTTGTGACTTAAATTCCATCCATTTTTTGTATTAATACATACTTAAATAATATCGATGTTAGTCGAAATTGGACAACGGACACAATTAATTTGCGATCGGAACAAACAATACATTGCGAATGTTGTTAATGACTATAATTGGCATTCGGCGTCCTCGTGGTGCACTATCATTTTGCATTGCATTTAAGATACGGTAATTGTTAAATACGAAATGTAAACACCTGTTTTTTTGTTGTTGTTTTTTGTGTGTGTATCCGTTTTCTTACATTAGACTGCTGCTTGAAGAAAAAAAAAATCAGTGTACATTTAACTATATTTTTTAATGCTTTTTATATACGGTATCCTTTTTCAGATAGCCATTGATCTGAGAGTTATGAATTTTAGTATACGTGCTGATTTGATTTACGCAACATTTGGCTGTTCATAAATAACAGAGAATTAGGTTAATACATTTGTTCTTTTATGTACATATTAGAACATGTATTGAGAAGGATAAAACAGTATAATCGAAATAACACTCTTTCAAATGCCATCAAATACGAGGGAATATAAAATATTCACCTGCGGAATTGTCAAAGTTCAGCCTTGTAATAAATGAATAATTATAGCAGAAACAACGTCGATATCTGCAATAACGTACCATCGACGTGGAGGAAATTATTTTTGATGACGTAATGACAACTATTGATTAAAAAAAGTAAAACACATCTACGTGGAATATTTTTGATAAAAAAAAATATTTACACATGAATTAAATTAATATGTTTTTGGTGGTTAATGGAATCACACACCAAATAGTAGTAATTACCTCTATCCCCAATAATCCGGTGTCATTTATTGCTGTTTCATACTGTGTACATAAACGCTAGACTGAAACCGACAAAGTATATACTGCTGTATATCTTTGTGTTGATGTATTTAAAAATATGGATGGAAATTTTGAAGTCAGTTTTAACGACCTTGTGTTTAGCATCCATGTGCTTACCGTAAGTTATATAGTCCACTGACATAATAAGCATGACAAAACAGACAATACTTCGAAAAGTACATTGCTGACTTTTAGAAAGCAGTAAAATATTATTTATGTCGTTAGGATATGCGTTGAATAAGTTTTTATAAATGAAATTGTTGTCACAATGTAGTTTTTTAAAGCCCAACCATAGCGAAGCGTATACTTATTCGATGGCCCAACTGTAAAACGGTGTGAATAGACTGAATCATTGAATGCTCAAGCAGTCATAACGATATGGTTAACGAATGATATACATATGAAACATATAAAAGGAATAAAACAGTAAATCAACGAAAGATTTGAGATCCAGATTTCACTGACAGGTTAAAACTTTTTTTGTGTCAGAAGAGCTACGTAGGTTTTCAAGACAAGAAATGCAATTTCGATTGTGTCCAATCCATTCCTTTTTATTTTGCGTACAATGAATTTCATAAAGTTACTAGAATTTCGTAATTAGGGTTGTCATTTTTGTTATGTGATAGAAATTCAATGAATATACGAATGAAATTTCGGAAAGTAATAAGAACAATTTCCATATTTTTATTTTATTTAATTCATATAAAGTAAACCTACTACATTAATATTTTGACAACCACAGAAAACGTTTCACTAACGCACGTACTATAAAGTCTATAATGATCTAAACAGTATTACTTCCTTCTGATATCAACAATAACCATTCGTAAATCTTTGTGAATAATGTAAATAATTAATCATGATAAACTTTCAAAATGTTTTAGCGTTTCATTGTGATAACACAGTATGTAGTGGCTTATATTCATATCGCATAGTTATTACCAATATAACACTATTTATACATTTACTTTCCTGGATGGGGAATGTGTTATTTGAAACGCATTCTTAATTCCTTTCATTCCATTTCTGAGAATTCTATTGGGATTTTTTACTATTATTATTTGCAAGATATTTCTTCTATTGATGTATATTATTAGCTTGTTATTGTTGGTATTATTATAAAGTTACAACTATCAGGAACACCATGAATGAATTTCTATTTTAATTATTCATTTATGCACACATGAACGGTATAGGAGTATATTTCTATATGAATACAGTGAAAGTACTACATTTAAATAACGAATAATGTATTCCCTGTAGTTTGTATATATGATTGAATAGCTTTCGTTTCTTGATGAAAAATAAATAAAATATTTTCGTCAAATCTTGACTTATTTCAATATCGTACAGTGACTGTCACACGAAGGAAGGTTTAAGATTTCGTTTTTTCTCTCTCACTCAAAGGAAGCAAGTTAATAACTAGCAATTCTAAATAATGTATTCATGCTCTGGTTGCTTTTGCCGTTGATGAACGTATAAAACACAACTGTTATACTCGAACTGGCCTTACTTGCTGGAAAAAATTGAAAGTATGTTTTTTTAAAAAAGGAGTAGCTTCATTTTAATTTCCAAAAGTCTGTATGACAGCGCATAATGATGCTAATTAACGTTGCCATGTCTTTAAAAAATTAATATTGTTCCTTCAGAATATTGTGCATATAGCTACGTCCAAAACTTTATTTCCTCATTTGCTTCTTTCTAGCGTTACTCTAACGTATATTATGTTGAAATTGGGATTTTACTGAGATTATACGTACATACGTCGCTTGCAACTTTTGTTGCTAAACCTAGATTTAATTTAAAAATAAATACACGTTTAATAACAATACTGTAGACAAGTGTAAAGTTTGTAAGTTGGTTTTGTGTAAAATCGGTGTATATATACAGTAAGCATATTTTGTAATGTTCATATAATTTTTTTGTCGTAAAAGTTTTCAAAGTTAATATCTTGGGCATTTCTTTTTCTTCTTGTACATAAGTATGATACAAATACAATTAGAATATCATTAAACAAATATGAACATTTATTTTAAAATAAATCTGACTTTCCAAAGTATTTTGCTATGAGAACTCTCTTTTCGGAAAAAAATAAAAGAAACATAAGTTCAAAAATTTCCAATGAAGTAAAATTTATTTCTTCTGACTTTTTTCTTCTTCGTGAGAACCCTATAGGTAATTAATTGTTGTATAAGTGAATTTGGAGTGATATGTTGAAAGTGTTTAATTTAGCAAATGTCTATCTGCAACTCACGGAAGCTTAATGCAGATGCCAATCAGGTACTTTTCGGTTGAGTGATTTGCGGGTTGCTTTTCATTGATGGAGAAACTGTGTTTTCTCCAAAGTTCGGTCATGTTTCTCTTAGAGTTTAGTTTACTTAAATCGTTCCCTTCAATTTACAAGGGTTTCGACAAAACATGGTAAATTCTTATACAGATATCCTACAGGAAGATCAATTTAATCATAGAATCATAAGAATGCCATCACAATGGTTGTTTTCTATTCTAACGGAGTTTTGCAAAGAAAAACTTTTCTCTTGAAAATAAAAATCCGTAAACTGCACGACTGCTGTAAAATGTGCATAGGACCAGAGCTCACGTCGACTATTATTCTAAGTCATGGTGTATGGTAATAATGCTTTGCATAATTGCCAATAAAGATAATTCGGTATATTAATGTAAAATGTTCTATTTATTGTTTGTGTTCTGTGGAGCGGTTTGTATTAACATGCTAATTTATGGAGAAATTTCGTGTACGTTTGTGAAGCAAAGACACCTTGAAGTTCCGTAACCAGAATATATATGCATATTAGTATTGTTTTCTAAGAAATATAGCAGAGGGTGGTAGAATCCTTTACTGTAGAAGATTCAGCTTTGTACTAGAAATAATCATTTATAATATTCATTTACGGTATTTAATACATAGAAGAAAAAATTGAGACATTATCCAGAGATTTAGTAATGCCGTCCTAACAGCAAAATATAACAGCTTTTTAAGGCGTTTTCAAAAATACCATAAATATTATTATAGAGATTATATGCTCATGTATTAACTTAAAAGTGTCGAACCTTCTATCTTTCGTTGATTAAATATCGTACCCTAATAAATATGGATTGTTATTTTCTACATCACCCGAGATGAATTACCCATAAAGTACTCTTTATACTATTTTCTAATTTCTTTCGTATAAGCTTTGTGTATAAATTGAAGTTGCAAATGTAGGTAAAGATACACCGCGCGCAAGCGTGTGGGCAGTTATATTTTTCCCCTCACTTTTTTTCGTCTCTCCCATGAAATATTGATGAAGAGGGAAGAAAAGTAGGACTAGTTAGCCTCCATTTGCAAGCAGAATGATATTGGTTCATTGTATAGAAGTCTCAGTTACTTTGGCAAGTGAAAACAGGGACGAAAATTTGGTACTTTGTTTGTACACCTTATTGGAAAGAACAGAGTGAAGGAAAATAAATTCATTGCTTTTTAGAAAAATCTGAAGAGGTTACCACACACAGAGGATGAAGTTTGGAAAATTAATATGAAATTTGTTTATGTAGATTTTCAAAATTATTTTTCGTTGTTTCGGAGCTGGAGATTACTTTGTAGATTAATTTTTAGAAGATTTTTCTGATGTATCTTTCAAGTGTTTTGATATTCAGTTCTAAAAGTTGCTTCTGTTGTCTCGTTTCGGAAGAATTGGAAGCTAATTTATTGGCACATTCTATATTTTTCAGAATGGAAATTTTCAGTATCATTGGTCATCTTCTGTTACAAAAACACCAAAACAAAAAGGTAATAGATCTACTCAAAGAAAATAAAACATTTGCTTTTCATTTGGAGAAAAGCATTTTTTTCCAGTTCGAAATAAATATAAGAATATACTTCATGAGAAGTTACTCCTACCTTTTTTGAAAAAAAAAAGAAAGAAAAAAAAATCTGATCAATAAGTTACTGCTTGGTATCGAAATTACCCACAAGTATATTGTACAGTATGTACTGTAGGAAATATAATTCTTGAGAACTCCGAAAGTGCTGGATATTTATCGTTTCTCTAATGCAATCACGAAAAGTAGATTGTACTTCCAGCGAGAGAAACGGTATGGTTTCTAATGGAGTTATGTTCGGCGATATTTTCACGTTTCATAAAAACTCCCAAAAAAGAAGAAAATTACACCATTTTATGAGTTTTATCGCTTGGAACATAACTGCTGCTTGGCACTTAAAGTGCTTCTTTATATCTCAGACTAAGCGTCAAAAACAAGGCTATTTAAAATTAGGAAAATAAAATATTGTTTTCGGTTGTGTAAATGCGTTACTAATTAATATTTAATAGAATAGTTCACATTAATGAAAATATGCATATATGCAATAGATACAATATTACTATTATTATTGTTGTAGAGTTTGGAAACTGGCAGGATATAGTGTGGCTATACATGTATATACTACATGAAGTGCTTAAGCTTTATTTTATTACTACCGGTACTCGAGAGAGGAAGTTTCCATGGTACCCGGTCATCAAAATTCAGAATTACCACAAGGTAAAATTATTTTGATAAAGTAAATAAATAGGTGGAATGCTGGTGTGATTAAAAGCAAGTGATGAGGATGAAATATGGTGTCTCTCTACACAACCTGTATACGACAAATGATGAATTTTTGTTGACTTTCATTTAGTAATTAATTTAAGTTTCGTTATCAAATTGAAGCATTTTCTGATATATGATGTGCGATCTCTGCTAGTGAGGTTCGACGATACTGTGAGTCTGTATCAAACAAATGCATGATGCACCGGTTATATCGTGTATTCTTTTTCGATTTCATTGTATGCATTACTTTTTCCCAAATAACGTGAAATCAATGAATGACGAGGATTCCTGAAAGAAAACTTGACCGAAAGTTAATGTACGACTAATATTCATTAAAAGCGAGTACATATCTTTAGTGACGGAACACCGGATATTAAACGAAATGTTAGTAAAATACCAAATAACTGGAATTCATGTTTCTGGACCCCTCTCCAATATTCTCAAACATTCTAAATCAACAATACTGTTGAGTTACCTGGGGATGGCAAAATTTATGGCTTTTGAATTGTGTCTGGTACTACCACGGAAAAGGAGAGGAGTTACCTTCCAGATTACTAGACTCAACGAAGATAAAAATTATATAGTTCATCCACATGTCACTCACACTTGGCGGATCTTTTGTACTTTTTTATGCTTACTTTCGTCGCAATCAAAACAGACATTAAAAACTCATTGGGAGAAGAATTGGCTTTCATACTGCACTTCATTTCTACTAAAAGACTCACATTTATATCTGGAGGACGAGGACTCCACAGGAATAGCAAATAGTACTTGTCGCAAAGATTTTCAGAAAAATTTAGATAATGTATTCATGTCGTGGTAGATACGAAATGGAAAAGCTTCAAATTTGGTTCATCTTGATTATTACTTAACAATCTTATTTTCTTCTTTCTTGCCTTTTTTTACGGGAATATAATTTAATCTTTTAAGTGTCAAGTATTTCTTTTCACTAGTATGAATTGCACTAAATGAAGCTCTGCTGCTGTGTTTCTTGTTGTGCTTATGGTTTCACGCACCGGTTAAGATGCTGAAAAGAAAAATAAGCAAACATCGAGATATCTGAGAAGAACATTAAAGATTGAAACAAACAAAATTACAAATCATTTCTTTTTCGATTTTGTTCTGTTAATATAAACGCCACGGGAAAATGTGAAAGTGGAAAATGGTTTCATATTAAAAAAAATTTTTTTTATGAAATGTAGCAGTAAATGGCACAATTAATAATTTAGTTTGTTGAGTTTTAATTTAATGGTATTAATAAACACATTTTGTTATAGGCTATAAGTTTTTTTGTTATCTCCGCGGTACAGGTAGTAACATTTATATTTTATATGTACTGTTTGCAAAAATACAAATGTAGCCAAACACAGCAACATACGTGGAACTCCATGATTATGCAAGCATAAATATAACAATATATACTTTTATAGTATACTAACCAATTGACATGGGAATTTACCTGGGAAAGCTAGTTTTTTCGTAAATAATTACTTCTATGTAAGCAAAGAAAAAATATGCCACGCAGGTTGTAATAATACAGTACGAAATAACTAGCCTAGATATATCGTGCAAAGTATGTGAGATATATGTGAGCTACTCGTGGGTAGCTATTGCGAAGAGCAATACCTATGTCATGTCTTTCAGAATAATAGAAGTTGCGAAATTAAGAATTTATTAAGAGGGACAAAGCACGAAAGGAAATCGATTCTAGTAATAGCTACTATACTACCCAACTGCATAAGGCTGGCAAACTATACCTTTTCTTGCTGCTAGCTCTAATTTAGTTGGAAAATATATCCTACAGTAACTAGCAAACAACATTTGGAGAGGCTATTATTTATTAAATAGTTACGGTATGCTACAGCTGAATTTTTCTGATAGTTCCCAGGTTTATATACATTTTCTTTTCTACTTTGTTATTAATTCAAATATGCAGAAGTTGAAACCAGTGATTCGGAAAGTCGCATTTGGACTTCTAGTTCTTGTGTGGCAAGTTGATAGAGAATGATAACTTTCAAACAACCTTCTGAAATATTATAGAACTCCTATAGTTACATAATAAGCTGTTCGAAAGGAAAAAATTGTTAATCAATACTACATGCATAAAAGATAGCCAGCACAGAAAGGTAACGTCACTCGAAATTGGAACAAGTACTACAGTAAGGCTATTTTACGTATTAATGGATAGTTTCCATATCGAATAGCGATAGCATGTTTTATATCCAAGTATTCGAACAAAGCCAGGAAATATCCAGGTAGATTAATATGGTGGGTCATGTTGTGATTTCTTATATAATATCAATAAATACATTAATACGATGATAAAAAGAGAGTGTAAATGTTATACTGATTTTTCGTCGTCGAACTCACCTGCACGAAGTATATAGTATAGGATTTCAATTGCTCTATTTTTTTGTATGACGTTTTACGTGTTTTTATTCTGTTTTGAGTATTTAAGTTTGAATAGCCATTGGAGTTAGATTTGTATTCATGCGCGTGGACAATATGGAATGGAAATCGATACGGGAACTCTATACTTGATCCACGAAGGTAGCACACGGCAACCACTAAAAAAAATTAACTGCTGTGTTCCCTTTTTGAATCAAGTCCAACCGTGACATTTTTATTTGCAGTTTGTGTTTCACAATTTTAAACATTTGAAAACGTTTTCAGTTAATCAGATATTTTTGTAGAGTTTTATTTATTTATGTACGGTACCTACAGATATTGTGGGTCTTTCCGGTTCTACGCCCCCATTCAAATTTTACGATAGATTAGGTCAGGTTTTACTATAGAACTTGACCTATAACCTGACCTAATCTATAGTAAAATTTCAGTGTGTGTGGAGGGTGGGGGGGTATAACCGAAATGACCCGAAGTTGTACTTTTTTTTTAGTTAATGATGACATTCCACTGACGTTTATAATATCTGAAAATTTGCTCTATAATTATATAACAGTTGCTAATATGCAAAATGGATGATCTTTTAGACCAATAATTTTTGACCTATACACGAAAGATTACACATAGTAGCACCACTACGGTACTACATTTTATCCTGATTATCCATTTTTCCTTGTTCTTAAAAGACAAAAAAATTGCGAAATTATTATAATATTTACAAACAATATCTCAATAACTGAAACTGATGAGAGAAATCTTCGCAATATTTTTATGAATGAACGTATTTCCTATTTTTTTATATCCAAAACAAAACTGAATTTTTTTCTCGCTGTTTTCTTCGTAGTAAGCAAACACAATTTATCGAATGCAGATGATATAATACAACCGCTTCGTCTAACTTGGTTCTTATTTCCGCTTAGGAAAGGTTTGAAAATTTGCTTCACAGATACTTCTATACTTTCACATTACATTTGTCATTCCCTGAGTTGGCAGAAAATGGTAGACGATTTTGTTGTCACTCTTCTATACTGTATTGTTGGAAACGAGAGGCGAACTTTGGAATGGAAGAGTTTTGAGCCGTATATTTAAAATGTAAATAAATTAGAATGAATAATTTATCCAAGTTCAGGAAAAAAATACATCGGACTAGAAAAAGAAGCTAGAGTTTATTTGGTGGAACAACGTTGATGATCGGATATAGACAAAAAAATATTAAATGTTAATTTTTAAATGTTTTTATTCGATTGTATACAATGAAACGAAACTAAAGAAGTATATAAAATCTTCTTCTCCGTATATTTTATTTCGAACGGCTTTCCCTGTTCTTCCGATTTTTTTTCTCTCTCGATTCTTTTATTTAAAATCCAGTGAGAGGTTTTTTTTTTTAAAAAATTATGAATAATGGTATATTGAATTGTTTTAATAGCTTCATTAGTATAAATCATTCGATTCTTCCCCGAATATCGCACCAAGCATTTAGTCAGGTACAAATATTATTCTAACGATAAAATATATTGATATAGTGTACGTACGAACGTCATATACATAATAACTTGTTGATTATTATTGTTTTTGAGAGTGGTATATATATGTGGCAGTATATCATTATGTTTATAGCAGATATTTCCCGCATATGTGGAACTTTACTGTTTTATTTATTTATAGGAATAGACAGGAGGTAACTAGAAAAGTAGAGAAGCACATGTGGTTTATTATTCTGTACGAAGCAGTAAATATATACGGCATTATATGATTCATTTATGTTATAGCTGTACTAAAGCATTAGAAATATTTGCTAATATTCTATTTCGACAATGGCAATAACAGGTC
>JAQFYR010001220.1:0-10502 GCA_034694985.1 Campodea silvestrii
GGAAAAAAATGATAGAAATCGAAAATATTAATTAATTATTATTATTTTACTATAGGGATATTGACTAATCTTAGTCTGTTATAGTTGTTGATATTATCTTTTCACATGAAAACACTGCAAAGGAAATCTAATTTGAACGAAATAAGCAAGGAATATTTTGACTGTAGGTTATTTATTGGAGCGAACACAACAACAAAATATTCCTCCCTAAAATACATTATATCTCTTTTCTTCATAAAAACAAATGTTGTAATATACACTGATGTTATTAATTAAACTAAAGCTACCGTTTCTTTACAGATATGGTGAGAGGTATGACGTTCATTGTTGTAAATACCATTTACTTCAAAGGGAATTGGAGTAACCCGTTTGATCCTTCAATTACACAAAAGCAGAAATTCACAACTGCAACTAATAATGATATCGTACTAGACTTTATGCACAATCTTGACAATTATCCTTATGCAAGCGTAACTGATCTCAATGCGGAAATGGTTGCACTGCCTTGTAAGGTAAGATCATATTATGAAACTTCTATTCAGTGTAGGGGAATGGGGTTTAGTGAATAACTGAATATGCACAACTTGTGTTGAGTCAAGCTGTGTAAGTTTCTTATAAAAAAAAGTTCTGATACAATGTTAGTATGATAATTACCTCTGAAGCTACTTCAATTATAACAGGAAGAAAAACCCCAATGGTCCATTTTTTTTTCACGGATACGAAATCATTATTGAAAGTGGCATATGCCATGCATACGATTCAGGATGAGCATTTCATGAATCACTTCACATTCAGACAAGTAAAACAAATATATTATTAACTTTTACTTTTGAAAACATAAGGTGACAATCATATTGTCACTCTGAATGTCGTAATTACAGTATGTTAGGGTGATGTTCTGAAAATGGGAGTTTATAATAAATAATCGATTAAACCTGACGACTACTGTACACTGTATTGTTCCGTAGAAAATTTACAGACAAAAGTAAGTATTTACTTCGAAGGAATTGCATTACACAGTTTCACTAAATGATGACATGTAGTGTACAATCAGATTTACAATTACAACTACCATGTAAATCAGATGGAGTTGTAAATCTGACGGTAGATTGTTCATCTACTGACATCATCCATGAGACTAAATGATGACATCAACCATTTGTGCCATGTAAACTAAAAAGTTTACATTAACGATTTAACTAAAATCTTGACATGGGTGGACTTCAATGATTTAGTCCTACTGTATGTACCGTATTTTACCTGCAGTTAGTGAATTTTCATAGTTTGTTTCTACGAAAAAGCATAACTTACTTTGTGTAGTAGGCGATATAGGTGGTAACCACTGAATTGGAGAGCTATCTTAAATGGTCTTCGATAGCATTGCGTATATAAATCGATAGCGATCGTTGCGGAACTATGATTGGCGCCATTTCTTCAAATTGAAACCAGCCATGTTCATTTCAAGTTGGCGAAAATGCGCAACATCGAATCAGCTGGTCGATTTTAATTGATAAAAATGCTTCAACTACTGCAGTTCAAACAATGATCAGATGATAGAAAATATCTATTTTAAACTTACTTCCTGTGAGTCCTTGCTGGAACGTGAAATAAAAAACAAGTAAGTGCTTCGTTTCGCGTAAATTCAAAAGTCGGTACGTCAATGGGCGCGTTCTACAGCCGCTACCACAGTTTATGTGGTGGCAAGACACTGCAGGTAGTTTTAACCGCGCGCCAGCACAACAGCGGAAACGCCGTCGCATCCATGTGGAAAATGAACATGGCACCCTTCTCCTTCGAACTATTTTCGCGAATCAAATCGGAGTAACTATTTCCATCGAAGAGCATTCCAGATAGATCTCCAATTCAGTGGTGGTAACCCATCAAGGTAGTTTCACTGCATCCTCATCTACTCTTCTTGACCATTAATTGAATGAGTTGGGGTGCAAGGAAGTTAAATTCCTTCGTCAAGACAATAAGAGAGGATGCTATTCTAGCAGTTATTGACCTGAACGCATGCGCCGATGATAATGTATGTGTGGAATATTAAAATACAGTATAAAGGGAAGCAAGGAATCCAAGGATAATGACAAATTTGTCCTCAACAATTGAAGGGATGGTGAGGGGATCCCAACAAAAAGTGGCAACTCTGATATTTAGTCGGTTCAAGTCTTATATGAAATAGAAAATGGTATAACATTATGATTTCTTTACTTTTTTTCCAGGATGAAAATTTTGAAGTGTTGTTGATACTTCCTAATTATGGTGTTGATATAACTACATTGATTAATAACACTGCAAGTAAATATGATTCAGATTTAGGAAGTTTAAGAAGTCAACTCGGAACTACAAAATTTGTGGAAGTTGCTCTACCAAAATTTACATTGAAAACTACAAGCCAATTGAACGATCCCCTCAAAGCAGTAAGTTACATAATAAACCATTTCAAGTATTATCATCTCGTACATGCACTGTTAAAAATTACAACTGGCAGCCATATAATTGTGAATCGTCTGTATCAAATATATACTTATCTATATATGTATATTAAACTGATGAAATATTTAAGATATTTATTCGAAGAACACCAATAAATTAATTATATTTCCACACCGTTAATTAAAAAACAAGGACATATACAAGTCAGTGCAAAGAACGACTGATGTTATCAGTTGGAATATAATGAGGTTTCGTTATTTTGGAAGTGTTGTTAGTACGTTAACTTGAAATGTAAAAAGACGTTGATTATATGTTGCATTTTTAAATATAATATACTTATCTCACTCGTCTGTAAACGGTTTTTTTTTCATATTTGTAGTGCACGTAATATATTACGAACTACCTTAAAATGTAATATAAATTGCGGTTATGCTTTGTTTAGGCTGCGCATTGTAAATGATGACAGCAATGACAATAAACCTCTTCACTGAATCCGTAAAACACGCAATATATTTATTCGACTTAATTCGTTGACTTCCAATTTTGAGCTTGTGGAGCGGCATCATTTCGTGTTACATCTGTACTCAATACGATTCCCCAGACAATGTAGGATACCTAAAACAATACAAAGTGCAACCCCTACTTCATTTAGTTAAATATCTTCGCCATATTGACTATTGATATTCATTTTCAAAACTTTCCATTTTGGAATGATTGCTTAAACTTTGTTCAACATCTTTAATTTGCTTTCAGCTTGATATGACGGATATGTTTGACCCAAGTGTTGCTGATTTCAGTTGCATTGATGGGATGAAGGATTTATACATATCATTTGTTATACAACAAGCATTTGTGTCGGTTAACGAACAAGGAATTGAAGCAACTGCGGCCACGGGTAAAATATGACAATATCTTCCATTATAATATATTATATAAGCGCGAGTGATCACCATTTGTCACCACAAAAATGAGCTTGAAGTTCCATGCATTATTTTTCTACTTCCTCAAATAGATATACACCACTAACGAATGCTGTGTTAAGTTCCCATGGTGGCGAAGTTAGTTACGAGGCTTTACTAACAAGCCAAGGGAGAAGGAACGAAGGTTCGATCTCTGACCAAGGCAATTTTTTTTTATATTTCCCATATTATTTCATTATTATGTATTATTTATCATTTTCAGTAATATCTAATTAATAAGATGTACTTAATGAACATGTACAATTTCTTTCTTTTTTTTCTAATTTTTATGTGGAATAAATATATTTTGATCTTGAAAAAATATATTTTCACAAACTTTTGATGTATTAAAATAGAAAACCGTTTTCCAATTTTATTGCAATTTCTTTATAATCGTGAACATAATTTATATCCTGTTCAAATTAAGGAAATTTGCAGTTAGCCTACATATTGCTATTTTAAGTGACAATGTGACTCTTGGTGGCAGAATGATGTCAGATATTTTTTTAATTGGCAATAATATTTGCATTGAATGTACACGTTGGACATTTTCGGTGTTAGCTTTCATACATTCTACTGCATCATCTGTTTACATGTATCATCCGAATTTCTTACTTAAAGTTCTGGGAAAGTTTATCATTTAAAACGTCATAGTTTCGAATTTAAATATTTATTCCTAGCCAATGCACTATTATTGGGGTGCAGGATTTTCGCCTAGTTTAAAATAATGCAGGAGCTAGAATAGCAATTAAATTTACGTAATTGTGTTAGTCGAAAATACACGCACTGATATTGCAAGTATTATAACGTTGTTGTGAAGATACACTTCTCTGACTAAACATTTTCTTCCTTTCAGCTGTGGGTGGTGCAGGCGCTGGTGAACCAGGGGATATAGTCTACTTGACGTTCGACAGACCATTTATTATTATAATAAGCGACAAACAACGAAGCAATATACTATTCAATGGTGTTGTGTACAATCCTTCCATTTCGACATAGGCAATACAGCCAATATTTCACTGTGGAGACAATATGTATTCAGCAGATTATTTTCAGATTTTTGAATGACAAAGCTTTATCAAACTTCAAGTGTTTTATTAATAAGTTTGAATAAATATATTACAAAATGGAATTGTTACAAACATTTCTTTGGTTGTAATTGAGTAAATACGTTTTAAGAATTTTTAGTTTTAAGTGACCCATTGAAGTTCAGTCATATGCAAAATAAAGTTAACTAGGAAAACATAATAGCCTTCAGGAGAGCAGGTGAAATGTTAGAATGCACAGTAAGATATGAATACACTATAACGAAAAGATTGACACTAAAGGGTATATCAATGGATAACAGGTTTAACTTTAGTGCGACGAGGCTCTGGTTACGATGATGTAAATTCGTACCTTGCAGCTGGAGTTAAAACGTTTGCATCACTAAAAGCATTTACGTCTGTCTGTTGCGGCGTATTGGGTTCCAAAATTCAAGGGTCAATTGTAGTACACTATTTTAAGAATGTTCGAATCCAACAATCGAAAAGTAAGTTTCTGTACCCACTTTCTCGGTTTATATGCAGTTCTTAGCACAATTATTACATTTTGTAATTAATTAAAAAAAATACAGTATCAGCAGAGCAGGAGCTACTTAAAAGGAATACATCATACAAGTTTCCAGGATGTTCTCCTTGTAAGAATTTAATAATTACGTTATCACTCGTCCTGATGTAATAAGTCGTCGTATATGAAACTTGCTCTAGAAACCGGAAACATTTTGTTTCACAACAATAGTAGACGGGTACACTGTGTTACCATGGGAATGGAAAAATAAGGAGATTATAATTTATATACCGGTATAAGAATATATTTTTCCTAAACTCATTTTTGCATCTGGAACAGTACTCGTGAAATCCTGTTTCTAACTTCAATATTTCAGAATGTTTTGCTACTATTAGTTATAATGTTGTATTGAGCTCATTATTAAAGCTCATTATTATGTTGTATTTGAGCTCATTATTATTTCGAGAGATTATGTAATATTCTGATCCGAAATTTACATTCTTCTGATAATTTAAAATATAGTATTATATAGGTTTACGGGCTTGCCTCTCGGCTGTCTGACCAATGTCCGGCTCCGTATCTGCCACTGGTTATAAATTTTTGCCTCACAATTTACATTTAAATTATTGTCAAAGAAAAACCATTTCTCAAATTCACGCAAGCAGACCTGTATTGGGTATCTCATAATTGCGGGGATTTCATGCGTCTAACTACTTCTGTTCGAAGTTTCGAAAACTAACTGTTTCGCATCAATAACTTTACCCACAGTTTGCAAGTTTTTGGAACCTTCACTCTGTCTTCATGCAAGAGACATGTCCGGAAAGTTTTCGACTTTAGGCAATATTTCATTATTTAGTAGTAATATTGTGAAAAGCGACTAATCCGCTTTGGTAACCACTTGTGGCGTCGCCACGGATCATTTAATTTAACAATGGTACACAGAAGACCCTTCAATCATTTTTAATTTCTGCACAATCAGCAATATTTTGAGCAGTAATTCTGCATTAATTTTTGACAAAAATGGGGTATTTATGCGCTAGAACGCCCAAAATCATTCGTAATCCCATGGTCATAACTATCTGAGTGAAACCCATATTAAGGAATGGAATTATATGCTTCGGAGATCGCCGTACTTCGGTTGAAAGGGATCTTCGTTTATCTTCATCTTCAGATTTGCATTTCAGATTTTATCTTCAGATTTGCATCATGTGGAATACCAAATAATGTGGAACACATGTTCTGATTTTCACCTCAGCCATTGCATGTCGTTCTTTGACTAGAGGAGTGTCAAAGGAACACATTGTATTGGCAAAAATAATTTCTTTTAAATCTTTAACTTGATATTTTATGAAGAGTCGTGACAACAAATTGCATACCACTGCTCTTAATACAATACCAGAAGGCGTAACTATAGTTGAAATCGTTCAGGACAGTATAGGGAAAATTAAACACTACCCTGATTTCGTGAGGAAATGTAATTTATCAGTGAAGAGCCATGGATATGTTGCTGCAACCTTGAAGCAAATCAACGTGCAATATTAACATTCAGGTGTGGACACGAAAATAATAATATACGTGGAAAGCACGTCAAAGACATAATGTCACGTAGACAATGAGTCAATGATCACTGTATTCTTAAACCACGAAGCTGTTCTTCATTACATATAGGCTCCAATAGTTGTGACGTAAACACGAAGCGTTACCAAGAAGTTATGTGGATATTAAGAGATTCAGTGAGAAGAAACCGGCCTGAATTATCAAAATACACCCAGGTTTTTTGAGCTTTGCTACGATGAAAACCCTGCACAATCAATTTGCCCTTTCCAGATTTTCTTTTGACATGTGGCATAACATAATTATGTCAGTAAACATCTCTAAATTACTGATTCATCTCCGTGGGACATCTCCACGTTCCAAAAATTGAAGTCGTCTCTGAAGTGAAAGAGATTTGAAGATATACAAGAGACAAAACAGAATGAAACAAGTTACTCGATGGTCATTCCAAAACCCGAATAACAAAATTGCTTCGCCAAACAGAAGCTACAGGGCACGATAGAAAAAAATGGTCTCCTGCTGGACAGTAGGCCTACTTTAAAGAATCTGATTGTGATAAAATTGGGTCGGGGTAACACTTTTTTTTACCGTATAAGATCGGATATACTTTCCGAACTACCCTCATATATACAGTCACTCGACATGCGATATCTAGGAAATTTCATAGTAGATTAGAAAGTATGATCATTAGTGGTGTTTCAGGTTCGAAATCAGTACCGAATGTAAACACATATTATACGCTTTGTATAGTTATCTTAATGTCTGATGAAACGATTTTGTAGTGAGTAAAAATTTAATAATAGTTTCTGAATCCAGGAAAACAATAAAATAGCTTTATAGTGCAGCTAGAAGTGCATTTTCTTCGTAATAACAGATTAATCCTTATAGAGTACCTAAAAACTACAATGTTTTACACCAAAACGTCAAATACTATGTAAAGAGCATCAATAGTTAACATTATTAAGTCAGATAATTCTTCACCCAGTTCCTATCAGATTGAACCTAATATTTTGTATTGACAGAGGTCATATGTTATAAATGAAACGAACGGTCAAAAAAAAGTTATCCATGTTCTTACTGACGTTATACAACTAGTTTGAATGTGGAATTAAATATTTTTCTATAACATCTGTATGCTTACAGAAAACAGGCACTAATATTTTATGACATATACTGTAGATAAGAAAAATAAGAATCCCCTGCATTCCGAATAGATCAATTCCGTCGATTATTTAATATTTTTATTACTACTGTTATACAAATAACGTTAATGGATGTTCAGTTTGCACAATCAAACCATTACAGCATTAATTTACACTGTCGTCTGTCAATTATATATTGACCAATATTAATTATCAAACGACGAATATTGAAGACTTATGAACAGAATCTGATTATCCGGTGTGTAGTTTTCTTAAAATAATTACAGTAGAGACTGAACAAATGGACCTACTATTATAATTATGCAGCACATGATATACTATGGCAAGAGTTGTTTGGTTCATCAACTGATTACTATTTGTTTCCGAACGGAGATACTGTCTATAAAGTTGGCAGATACGGATGTGCAACAGTTAATTGGTGTACAAACTATCAGCTAAAAAGAAGGTCGATTTTACACACCTTCCTACTGTACCTTAAGTCCGAATAATTTCACCACCATCAAATAACAGATCATTTCCTATATTTTAGACACAAAACATGTTCAATTCTTTTAATAAATAGCTGAATAATTGCAAGTTGAAAATTAATTAAACTCCATGTATTTAGATAGGACAAAAACTGACCTGTCATTTGAAAAGAAAACCAAATTATTGTTATCATTCAAATTGTTTTTTTGGAGGCTGAACTACATTTCAATTCTAGGCTACTTTGTGCATTTGCGAAATAATTGATATATTTGCTATTGTGAATTTGGAGCGGAATGATAAAAAACCCATATCCTGCTCCTGGCCCATGAGCCATGACCGAATTTAGACGCAGGGCTTCTTACATTACTTAAAAATGTAAGAATTTCCTTTTACTTTTTCATCATTAAAATGTTACAAACGTCGCCGAACTTATTTTGAGAAATATACTAGAAAATTGTAATATTTTATTTGACTATAATTCGACAATAGAACTCTTCCAGAATCATCGAAACACGAACACTGAATAAGACGTAAATTGATCAAGATAATATGGTGAGGTGAGTTTTAATTTATTGTGAATTCCTAAACAGTTTTCGAGTGAACGTATTTAATATATCACCAAAAGGTTACGGATCTCATGCGGTGAAGCTGTTAAGTGAAGCTGTTAAGTTAAAATGTAGCCTACATCTTGTTTAGAATCAAAAAATCTTCGACGATATTAAAGGTATATTGTAATTCCCACATTATATTGAAGTTTAATAATGTGTCTACATGAACTGTACATATTTGGTTTGAGTAAATTACAACGAGTTCGCGTTAAGTTTCCTTGAACTATTAGAGAAAAATTCATTACTTCATATGAAAAAAGTGATAATCAAGGCCGTGTATAATGGGGTTCAACCCTCCCCCCCCTCCTTCGCCGAAAAAGAACAGAAAATTGGAAAAAAAGAGAGAAAAAACAGGAAAATTTTGCAAAATTTTCTTTAAATGAGTGTAAAAATAGTGTAATTTGACCTCAAAAACCTAAAATAAATTCGAACCTTTATCCGCTCGGGCTTTTTCACCTACAAATTACTGCAAACATTTCTGGAACACTCACCAAAACCCCTCCTTTACCAAAGTCGTAGCTACGACCTTGAATACAGTTCAGATGACAATGAAATATTTCTAAAAATATGTACATTTTCTTATTTGTATTCGTAAGGTATTTCTCTGAACATGATAAATCATTAAGAAATATTTTTAACGACCTTCTTCAAAGCAGTTAATATGCTGTTGTAAACTACTTTTGTCCTCAATCTAATTTACTCAAGTAGAGTGTGAGAAAAAAAAATCCTAGTCGAAGATGTGAACTTAGTCAAGATTTGCTTCCATCATTGGCAAGATTATTGGAGATTTATAGTATACAGACATTGTGATTGTTAATGTGAATTTACGTACTGTATAATATCTGAGTTCTCTGAAAATAGTTAATATTTCTCACGATATTCGTTAGAATTTATGCACAATTGAAAATGTTATTGATTGGCGAAACAGAAATATTTGTATTCCAAACATTTTTACAGAAAATCAACTTATACCCAAATTTAAATAAAATGAAGTTCAAGGAAAAATACAAGTCCGGGACCTCCCAAGGAACGTGCACCCCGGGCCCTTATGAGCCAGTCCGGCCAAGTTTGATAAGATAGTGAAAAGAGCTATAGATAAATAAAATGAATAAAGACAACAGACATATTATAATATGTTGAGTATATAGCTATCATAGCATGGAAATGCACCATTAATATTCAAAATAATTTCCAAAGCAATACACACAATTACTCAAAATATAATTGCATTTCACTGTTATTTTCGCCGAGATTGAGAGATATCACATAATATGCCGAAATTGTCCTTACCGGAGTGTGCCAAAGTAAATATAATTATTTATATCCTACACTAGAATTAATCGATGGCATGATGAGTAACCTAACTTTTTTCTAACATTATGACTGAGAAAACCAGGATATTCCTCTTGATTCACGCAGTTTTATTCTTACGTGTTTTGATGCGCTGACAATCATATCTGTTAGTATAAGGTTTGATCTTCTGCAGGACGGTGGTGCGTGATTTCAGATTTCATTATGTTGATCGCTAGTAGTAATGTTCTGACTTACTAACATTTCGCGTAATATTACGAGCTAAAGTATGTCGTATTGGTGTAAGACAGTTATGTTTAATTCAGGAAAATTGAATTGCAAGTGTCAATAGAAACTTCGAAAATCATATTTACGCGATATTTTTTACTTCTTTACATCCTACACTCTCCCGAAGGTACCGCATGGGTACCTGATAAAGTTGTGTTTACCAGGTACAGGATCCGGAAATATCTGGT
>JAQFYR010001221.1:0-10495 GCA_034694985.1 Campodea silvestrii
CGTTACTGTAACACTGTTACTTTTCAAAGTAATTGTAACTGTAACCATGTTACATTTTCTAGTAAAGTAACTGCAGTTACTTTGATATTTTGATCCAAACTTCAGTTTCAACCCCCTTCTTTTGAAATGGGGAAAAAATAAGAATAAGGAGCACAGAAAGAAAGAAAGAATGTGAATTAAGAAAATTCCTTGAATATTGCATTAATACTCGATATTTTGAGTTCAAAACTTTAGTTTAAAATGTTCTATACGCCCTCGAGCGGTGTAATCGTGTTTCAACATGTGTATGAATGTACCACAATTACCTAAAAGTAACTAAACAATTACTTTGAAAGGACTGTAACTATAACTGGTTACATTTGTTACAGAATAACTTGTAACTGTAACCATATTACTTTTAGGGTGAAATTATTGTAACTGTAACCCGGTTTTACAAAGTCACTTCCTCAACACTGAGTGTAAGGTAGTCGAAGTGACGTATGTGGTTTAAGTACAGTATAGCGTAAGTTGTGCGTGATGTAAAGATTTGTGAGTGTGTGAGCGGTATTCTGTAGTATAAAGCTGTGTAATTCATGTATGTATTGTAAAATAGCAGCATGTACAGGAGTGGATCCAGCAGTTGCTGAAAGGAGGATGGATTTCGAATTTCAAAATAAGTTTTCCGGGCTGCGCCAGGAATCGAACCCGGACCTCCAGAGTACTAGGCAAGGATGTTAACCACTAGACTACAGAGACATCTCCAGCTTGGGAATATTGCTTCTAATTTTAACACATATTTGCTTGAACTTGCTTTTACTGTCATTACTGTGTGTCTGTATAGATCTGCCGTTATTGATTAGGTCTTATCGCAGTATATGATAGGGTTATTAACAGTTAATTCAATTGATTAACGTAATATATTAACATTGTACCGTAAAAAAATGAGACTTGTGAACAACTATACCAAGCAAAGACAAACAAAGTCCAAAAACGTCCTATTCCTTAACGATTTCATACTAATTAACCGTAGAAAACACTGTATCGAATATACAGTTAAACTGTTATTATCAGAATAATAATCAACACGAAAAGAAGGAATGATCAATGGTAAAAAGGTAGAACAAAGGCCGATGTGGAGAAAAGCACAAAAACTAGGCTGTAACTATACGGAGTTAAGCAAATGAACTAATAACTGCCTAATAAAACTTCTAGAACAATTAGTTCTTCGCTTGGATTCAGAGTTGTTACAACTTTGCTCTTCCTGTTTTTAACGTTTATTCTTGGTTTGTATTCATTGATAAATTTCCCTAATTAACTTCTTCATTATTTTCTTGATGATGACAGATAGGCTATAGAAGCAGCAATGCTGGTGGTTAATTAATATAACGTTATTAAGATATACTTTTATAATTTTAAATCGATAAAGGGGGACGAAATTAAATTAAATATCGATAGTGCTTTTACCCCTTTAATTAATACAGCGTTATAACACATAATAGAAATTAGTGTCCGCCAGGTGGGGTTCGAACCCACGACCTTCAGCTACATGACTGGTGCTCTAACCAAATAGCTAGCTTAAGCTATATGATTCTAAC
Source organism: Campodea silvestrii (assembly GCA_034694985.1). Lineage (NCBI taxonomy): Eukaryota > Metazoa > Arthropoda > Diplura > Rhabdura > Campodeidae > Campodea > Campodea silvestrii. Next base: position 1,575 of record JAQFYR010001221.1, read on the forward strand.
CAAATCTAACTAGCTGAAGGTCCTGGGTTCAAACCACACCCGTGACCCAAATTTTTCTTATTTGTTATATCGCTGTATTAAATTAAAGGGCTAAAAGCACTATCGATATTTAAAGGAAATACTTTTGGGTATATATTCGAATGTTAATACTTGTATCAGAACCTGCTAATACTACTTCTCAACAACAAAATTGAATACTTGAGTGCGTGGCAGGTTCCAAGTTCTAACAGTACAGTGTTTTAAGTTAACACCCTTCAACCCTACGGGGGATTACATTATTCCAACTATAGAATAATAAAAATAGATAAACAACTCACCTTCATGGCCATCGGAATAGATGGAGCAAATTAGAACGCAAAACTCTTCACTCCTGATTGGTCAATTCAAGAGAAATAGTAATTTCGTCATCAAGACGGGCAGTCACTGTTTGGCGAAAACAGGTTTTAAGGCGAATCAAAGAATTTTAAAATCGGGTTCATGGCTAGAATAACACGGTATGTATAGTAGTTACGTGACTATGTGACGTACGTTTCTCTGTCATTGCCGACTTTCAAATTTGCACAATTTTTCAGCTGGAAGTGATGCTTCTAGTGGTAGTATTTTAACTCATTGGTTTCAACGAAGAAATTTGAACCGGGGAAGCAAACAACATGTATGAAGCGAATAATTACACTTCTGTAAATGAAAAAAAAAAAACATTACTGGGTTTAAAAGATTTTATGAATTATATATATACTTCTGGATGTGATATTGTTAACAAATGAAATTATGCAATGAGGCAAAAATACCATTAAGGGTGGATGTTAGTACGGCCATTTTGGACCCACCAATTTTTTTTCAGTTCCTTGATTTAAATGAGCAGGAACAAGAAAATGGAAATTTCCCTCCACGGGAACGAATTTAACACATTTCGATGTGATTATATGATTGTTTCAATGATTTATTTCGACAGGAATTGTTACTTATTTTTACTTGATGCAGAACATGATACGAAACTCGAGTACGTGATTGTCTTTCGACGGCGTTAGTACCTGAAATACACCTGGATAAAAGAATTCGATATATATACAAATGTTTCGGCTGTTATAACTTATAAGAAAAACAATTTAATTCTATACAGTATTACCACCACTACAAAAATTAATATTTATAATAATTAATAAAAATTAATACATAAAGCAGACGAACAATGAGCTATTTCCTCGTATTTACTAGATTGTTTAAACGTTCGATAGATTGAAAGTTGATTAAACGTTCGCTAGATGGCACTGTGATGAGCACAGAAAATACAATGTAGGATTGTTAAGATTACTTTTACAATCCCAGTGCTAGTAAATATAAAATTTATCATTAATTTTTATTCAAATGTACCGATTCCTGTATTTTAAAATAATGTTTTAAAATCAGTATAAGCATTTACTCTTTTCTATTGTTTATCACGAATCCACCGTTGTGGGATAAGAAATTATGAGAATAAATGTATGCATATTAATGTGCCATTAGATTGAAAAGTGATGGAACGAAGTATATTTAGTAGGTGAATGCACCTAAAATATCCAGCAATAAGGATAGCCGCCGTTTGCATGGCGAAAGCTTAAAGCCACTAATTATGGCTTAAACAAGGCAAATAAGGTACTTTAGAGAGGCAGACGTTACTTGTTTTCATTTATATCTCCACGCTTCCCTACTTTTTTCTTCTTTATTTATCTTAATCTTGTTCCAGACATCTATATTTTTTACATTTAATAACAGCAAAAATGTGGAAAAGACTTCTTCAGTGATGCGGAAAAAAAAAAAAAAAAAAAAAAAAATCACAATAGCATGCCGAGGCTACCCATAATTCATTGGTTTTGAAGAAAGTAGTTCCACAAGGGATTAAAGGATGATAAAACACCCTTCTAGCTGTTGCATCCTGCATGTATATGCTAATTTTTCAGTGTTAATATGAAAATCGAATGATAACAAGTATAGATACAAAACAAAACGAAAAGCTTTAGGAACTAATAAGAAAAACGTGAATATTATACATAATCTTTCCTAAAATGGATAAAATAACAAACGAAGAGAACCCTAAATACGTTGCAACAAAAACACCGACACCTTACAGATTCTTTAAACAACTCATAACACAGCTACAAAATAATCCACGAACACATTTTAACAACATTCATTTAAAATTCTTAAAAAACCCCTAACAAACCCAAACTTAATCCAACCACCCACAAAAAACTAATTACTCACACCCATTAAAAAAACTTCTTGCAATAAAACTCAATCCATACCTAAACCAAGAACTGCCTCTAGCGCCACATTTTATGATTACCTTGTGTTACTTAAATGACCGCCTCCTAAATGGTACTGAAAGGCTAAAGAAAGGTACAAAAAGAAAAGGGGGGTTATAATCTTCCTCATGCCTCATAAATTACATATGTAATGTCCATTTATGTATAATTCCTAAGGGTTTATTACTACGTGGTGATATGTAGATTACATCTGAGGTGATGACAAATGTATCAATAAAAATGTTTAAAAGATGGAGGGATTAGTTTTATGTGTAATTATTGTGTTGGGGATTTAATTGTTTCGGTGAAGTTGGGGAGGATCTAGGGGCTTGGAAATGTAGGGTTCTTTAATCTGAAGTTATCTGGTTTTTATGTATGTAATGTTGTGTTTAATTATGAATTTCTTGTTATTTTCAGTTTTGTACCAGTACATCTCTCTTAAATCAATAATGTCTTAGTTAGTAGACCTTTCTATTTAATATTTACAGTGCTTTTACTCCTTTAGTTAATACAGCGATATAACACATAAGAAAATTTTGGGTCACGGGTGGGCCTCGAACCCACGACCTTCAGCTTACATGACTGCTGCTCTAACCAGTAAACAGTAAATAATCTAACCAGTAAAAATCAGTTGCTCTAAAAGTAGATCTCTTAAGCTTCTCACCCTCTACGTCGGATCTGATCGGAAGAAACGAACAAAGCATATCATATGCATTCTTATAGGTGAAAGACCACACATTACGTCGGATCGGAAGAGAACGGAATTTTTCCATTTAACCCCATGTTAAAGAAAATTCCATTCCAATCCGATCCAATGTGGTGTGCGGTTAGCTTCAATCAGTTCTTCTGTTAACTACACGTAGAAAATTTCTCAAAACTAACAGATTTTTAATCAGTTTGTCTGTATATCAGAAATAAACTGCTTCTCATTTTATTGCAACGATGGGGTCATGCCCGTAACCGTGTCCAAGTGAAATCCAACACGTTATACGACGATGCCTTTAACAGTAAAATCCTACACGCTGATTATATTGACAATTTTCAGAATTCAGAATTAGTAGATATCAAAATTTTATGTTGAATTACTTCAATATATGTTAAACAAAAAGTTTGATCAGTATTTAGTTTGATAGTTGAATCATGTACTCAGCTGAATATACTGTAAGAGTAAAAAAGAGTCGAATTTTATTTGGTGTTGCTATAACATAATGTTGCGTTGCAAATACATGTCATTAACAGTAAGTCATTGACGTGTATTTTGCCGTATACTGACCGCATTCAACCTTGACTCGTATTCCATTTTGACCATTAAAAGTAAACATAACACAATATAAAACCCCGTGCAATGCAGAAATTCTGAACAGTAAAAAATGACGCACCGTACTAATGAGGTAAGTATGACAGAAGTCCAAAATATGGGAGTACAACTATGACTAGCATGAAGCAAACACATTTTTATAGTGACGAGACTTAATCATCTAGTTCCTAAATTTAACATGGTAAAAAACTAAAGTTTTGCATTCCGAAGTTGGCCAATGCAGTAATATATTGGTTGCCACTTTTGTATCTGAATACCAACACTCGGGCTACACTTCAAATTGTGAAATACAGTCATCAAAAACAACTCTTCAAATACATTTTGTGTATTGCAATATTATCATTAACAAAAATATGCCATTATATTACTTTGCATATACTAAAGTATATATATAAAGTACTCATTTCCGAAAAAGAAAGAAAACATCCGTGACTTAAGATATCATTAAGGTTGCATTTTTAAAAGAAGTATATAGTGAAAGCGCTCGTTATACCCGAGTAAAGCTTCTTTTAATTAAAATTTAATGAACTTTTTCTAATGAAGACTTCCTTTTTAACATCATTTGATATTCAACTGAACCATGATTTTCTCTACAAGGCGTTAACAACATACTCTACGTTGCAAGCTGATGTCGGATATCAATTTGTGTTTCATGGAAAGTTGTAGACGCGTTTGAATAAAAATGAGAGGAGATTGACAAACTAGGTTTTCTGGGTGAAGAGATGACGCAAAAATATTTTGTAGTAGGGTACGGTATTAATTTCATAGTATTATTACTTACTTTATATATATGTTTATTCATTGTTATTTGTTGTACATTAATAAATCATTCTAAAATATAGTGTAATTTGAAGACAATATTACATTAATAAAATAAATACGTCACCTTAGAGCCAGAAGGTCGTAAGTAAGATTTTTGTCAAAATCGAATTAGTACGATTTTCAGATTGCATTTTACAAGTACTTCGTGATGTAAGAATGTTATACGAAAATATCAATGCACTCGGGTACTGCATGGGATATTTAATTGGGCTTATGTCATTTAGTTGATTTCCCTTAGAGCCAGAAGTCGTACGTGCACTTACTTACGATAAAGCTAAATGTTACTTACGACCTTCTGGCTCTAAGGTGACGTTTATAGTCTAAATACATTATTACATCATTCGATAACATAGTGTAATTTGATTTCATTTACATACAGAGCCGTGATTAAAATTGTACAAGAATACATAAAATCTTGCAGGGAAAAGGGGAGACTGCATGGACTTGAAAAAGGAAATTATTGATTTTGCATGGTTTACATTGAAATTTTGCAAGTGTCGGCATATATTTTTTTTCTTATTATTTCTATCAAATCCGGGATTTTAGAATGGAGGTACATGTAGCCCGAAATTAACCGAAAAAGATGTAGCAGTACGAAAATTTTCCCCAGGAAAGCGAGGACGAAATTTTTTACGTTTCTATAGAAAATGTGGAATTTTAAGGCGAATATCTTAAGAACCACCCAGAAATGTTGAGAAACCTCTAGTCGAATTCGGTCGGGTCAATACTTTTATGTATAAGAGAAAATTCTCATGTTCTTCAACGAAATATTTGTATTTACCGCTTCAGAATAATTAGTTTTGTATGACTAAAAATCCTAATGGGGGGCTCCCCCTGGATCCGCCCTTGCTATCTATGTACAGTTATACAAAAAAGCAGGTGTGCAACCCACGCCTATAACTACAATACTTTTTGTAATATTTGACGAACACAGGAACTATTACGGTGTACAAGTACATTCTTACCAAATACGGCAGGGGAACACTTCTTTATTCTTCCATTTCGAAGTTTACAGAATTTCTGCAGATTAGCCACAATTTTTTTTAATTTCTGACTAACCGTTGTCGAAAAAAATGCTTTCAAGCATCGTGGTCACGTGGCTCCCTGAAGAAAAAAAAATTTACGCGGTGACGTCATGGGTTGTACGTATGCAAGCTGTTGCTTCTCTTTATTCAATCCGACGTCATTTTTCAGCAGATTAGCCAGGTTCCGTACGGCAACGATATAACGTATTTTTGAATAATCCATTACAGACTTTGTGAGATTTCCAATTTTTTTGACATGATGATGTTTTTATGCATAATCATAATTTTAGAAGGTATTTATTCAAATTCACGAACCCATTCCCATACCCTATTCGCCCAAACAATCCCGAACTCCCATGAAACTCCTCTGATATAGACAAAGTCACACATTCCCTCTCCAAAAGTTATTTTTCCTCTCCTCAATTTCATTAACTTCACAAAGCATCTTCATTCTCAATATTTACTGGACAAATTAGAATTCTATTGTTAGCATGGTATTATGTTACTCGCAATTCATTCTTCAATGATATTATTTAATCTAGGACGATTGTACTGAAGGAAGGTAAGGAGTATACTGGATGGACGAAATAATGTTTGTCTTGCTGAGGAAATCTTTGATAAGTTGAATTAGAAATTTTGTCTGTGTGGGTATAGTGTGTGGAAGTGGACTTGGATTAAATTGGCGTAGTGTCTACGTAGTGTGTTTTGCGATATCCTCCAGACTGGTTTACTAAAAAAGTAGAATAAGCACGATTTTGGGTACCAGCGATTTGGGGCGGGTCTGTCCCACGACTCGCCATTACTTGCCCAGTATATGCCAGTACGATTATTAATTTTCTAGGTGAACAAAACAACCTTGACTCACTTAAATCAACACAACACTACTCGGCATGTAGTGACGATATACTTGGGACAGGTCAGTGGCTTTTTTAGTGTGTAATTACTCACAATGTGTGTAATTATCAAATTCATTTGTTTAGCTATGAATCCAAGGTTGTTCCATGTTCTATGTTGAAGTCAGACAAAAGGATATTTTTTATCCTGTAGTCTCCGTAGATAAAAGTTTTTCACTGGTCTTGAAAACTTATTCACAGATTCTGCTGCCACTATACTATTTGGAAGACTGTCCCATAAGTTTCCCTACTCTGTGATAGAAACTATGTAAAGTTTGGGTGGTGTTAACTCGTTGCTTTTATTTTGTACTGATGTCCTCTTGTTTACAGATCAGACTACTGGAGAAGGTCTCTTAGAGGAATCGGCACTGTTTGATGAATCATTTGAAATAAAAGTTTCAATTCTAAATATTCTCTTCTTTTAGTTAAAGGCTCTAATTCGAGGATTTCTAGTCTTCTCTTGTATGGGAGGGACGTTGCACTGTGGTTTTTCTTTGTACTTTTTCCAGTAATAAAATGTCGTTTTGCAGGTAGGGTGACCATATTGAGGCACAGTGTTCCAGGTGTGGTCTGATGAAGGACTTGTAAAGGATTTTTACACTCTTTTCATCTAGGTAACTTGAATGATCTTCTGTTTTTGGCTAATTCTATGTTGACCATCTTGGCTGCCCTGGCACATTGTGCAATGCGCATCCTATTTCAAATTGTTTTGGATGATAACACCAAAGTCTTTCTCAGCATCCGATGTTGGGATGATTTGTGAATCGACTGTGAGAGGTAGTTGGTCTGTCTGTATAAATACCTTAAAGACATTGGATAAATTACCTTAAACTGGTTGTAGTTGAACAGTAGTATTCGTAACGTATTTAATTTTGTTTTATGATTATTGTTTCCTGTTTGCACTTATATAAATGGAAATATTTAGAAGAGTTTTCCACGACTTTAATTTAAACTATTAAAACCTGTTTGATGGTTGAAAAGAAGTTTATACTTTAGGCTGTCTTTTTTTATTGTTATTTTTTATTATTGAACCTGCAATTCAATATTGGGCGAGGTCACGACGCCCCCTTGTAGCATCGCCAAAAAAATTACATGATGTCCTATTGCAAATCAGCCGAACCTAAATATAATACTTCAAATCATGCTTTTTGTGTAGTTATGAATTTTCCTTTAAATAGCCACTGGGACAGGTACAGCGAGTATCTACTCGTACATATATGTACTCGCCGACTTTGATTTCGTAATTTTACCGACAATTGCTGGGTAGAGGCAAGTTGTGAAATTTATGGTGATAACCGACTAATGACGATTAGGCCTGTCCCACGACTCGACGAGTGACCGCAACTTACGATCACCGTACATACAGTACTTGTCGAGTGATGGCGAATCGTGGGACACCGTTGTTGTTTATGAGTAATATGTTGCTGTTCATATAGCGAAGAAGAGGAGACATTATTTTCACCTTCCTGAATAATTAAAGTATAATCTACTTTAGAAGTATAACTATTTATTTCGCTAGTTACAGTGTATGTGGGAATCAAAATTCTTTAAACAAATAGTTGTACTATATAACCAGTAATGTTTTGTAATAACTATTCAGGTTGGATTTTTAGGAAGAGAAGTATTTAAAACTTAATATTAGTAATATTGATTAAATTACTTAAAGTAATGTACAGTATGCGTACATGCATGTACAATTGAATTCTTATTTGAGAATGGAAATCTCGAATCAAATTGAAATAAATTCAAAACAATAATAATAAAGTTTGCAATTAATATATTTTGTATTTCTTGTATTCTAAAATAGCACCCGGGCGTACTGTCATTGCAGCACGTCCTTGAGATACCGAACGCTGTTCGCAATGAAATTCCCAGGACTTATAATATTATAGTAATAAGTCTGGAACAAAAAGTGTCAAGTACGCAAAATGTTCGGAAGCAAAAAAAAAAAAAAAATATGAATTACATGGTTTATAACTACAAAAGTCATCAATGAGACAACGACAATAATTATGATGTACGTTTCACATTCTCGTATTATTTACAATGTACGAATCAAAAATAACAACAACTTTAATTAGGCAATACGACATTTTATTGCGCACAATTATTGAATTATATTTTTTTCATTCTTTAGAATACTGTAGTTTGAATGTAGTTTCTAAAGCAACTTCCAAGTAAACGAGAGTGTTCATTATTTTATAAACGTTCACATCATACTTACGATAAAGAACCTCTTTCCTTGCGGCGAACAAAACGTATACTACAGCAAATTAATACGTTCAATTACACTAAAACTCAGAATGGGGGCGTCCACTGCCTCAAAAAAAATTGATATTAATGTTTATGTGTATAAAAAATGTATTGCTACTTGTATCAATATTCAATTTCAATATGTATATTATTTTGTGGGCAAAGGTAAGAGAGGGCAGTGATCTCTACTATTTGCCAGCACGTTGAAATAAAGCATTGTTATTATTATTATTATTATTATTAAGCATACTTACGGCCCATTTAGTAAAGTTAACTTTACGTCATTTTGACGTCACAGCATAAATTGACTTTTCTTCAAGGAGTCACG
>JAQFYR010001222.1:0-10491 GCA_034694985.1 Campodea silvestrii
GGTTTTGGGGTTATATGATAAGTAAAAGGGTGGAGGATGGTTTTGAATGTGATTTATTTTGATAGTGACATCATGTTGGCCTTTGAAAAGACTGGATCTTGTTTCGTCATCAGTGTTTTTTTGTATCACTTGTATATAAATCTCGATTTTTTGGACAAGACTGGCACTTTTTCGCCATATATTTCGAGGCGAAAGTGAATTTGACACCATTGAATTAGTATAAACCCCAAACAATTACAGTGTTTTTTCTTTCACTTGCATATAAATTTTGATTTTTGGAAAAGACTGGATCTTATTTCGTCATCAGTATTTTCTTTTTTATTATTATTATTATTATTTCATTTGCATTTAAATTTCGATTCTTGGAAAAAACTGGCTCTTTTTCGTCATATATTTCGGGATGAAAGTGGAATTGTCATAATTGAGTTATTGTAAATTCCAAACAACTACAGTTTTTTTGATTTCATGGATTTGACATCATTGAGCAAGTATAAAACTCCAAACAATTACCGTTTTTGATTTCATTTGCATATTTATATTTCGATTCTTGGAAAAAACTGGCTCTTTTTCGTCATATATTTCGGGATGAAAGTGGATTTGTCACCATTGAGTTACTATAAATTCCAAACATTTACATTGCTTTCTGATTTCATTTCCATATAAATTTCAAGTATTGGAAAAGATTATAACTTTTTTTCAACCTATATTTCGGCGGAAGTGAAATTGTCATCTTCAAATCGATTGACAAATGTATACAGGTGTGAATTAACTTCACTTCCGTCATGCCATCATAGGTCTTTCCCTGTTAGTTCAAGTCATCAATTTTGTGAATTTTCACAAGTATTGTATACAGGTGGGGTAATTTTGGTGGTAGTTGTATGAAATCACTTCCGTTTTTCTTCAAATATATAAAACTGTGAAGTGTTTTCGGCGCCGGAAATCACTTAATAAATGGTAAAAATGCAGAGACAAAGGGGTTGTGGATTGGAAAATGTAATAAAAGATCAAAAATACAGGGGTAAAAGGAACCTGTGGGATGGAATATGGAAAGGAATAAGAGAAATGGAATAGACTTTGTGAAGTGTAAATTATTTATCGATGAAATATTCTTGTTACTGATTTAAAGGTGTTGCTTGGATTCATTTTTTTTTTTTTTTTCTACATGTATAATAAGTTAAATAATTTGTCAGCTGTAGTCTAATAGTGTTTCGTGTTGGAAATATAAAGAGTATTCAAATAATTCTATAAATGCGATGTCAAAGTAAAAGTATTTCAAAGAATGTGATTCAAATTTTCACGAAATCGTTTTTGCTTGGCACTTTCTCGTAGTCCTATACTATACTTTTTTTTCTTCGATTTTCTGTATATTTGTAATGATATTTAAGTAGAAAATATGTTTCTTGATAATGAAATAAAAACGGGAAGCAACAGCTGTGTAATACATACACATGGGTTGAGAAACGAAATGGGGAATATGTGAAAACTGCATTGTAAATATGCTATATCGTGACTTATATTTTTTTCCTAATCAAGTAAATTGTGAATCCTTTAGCTCTATACTTGAAATATAATTTCAGTAAAATATATGCAATCTTGGGACTGACTTATGCTTGAATAACAAAAGTTTTTGCAATGATGGGACTTCATATAAAAACATGAATTGAATGCGAGAAATTTTTGCTGAGAAATCCCTTGATGTCTCCCTTGATGTATAAAATAATCAGTGGATATGGAAAAGTAATGAGAAAAAGAATAAAAACAGAAACTGGGACAGTCGTACTTTGTATAGTAAATTTTTTTAATTGAATGTTCAGTAACTAACTGGAATATAAAATAAAATAAATATCGTTGTCCCCTATTATCTTACAAAGTAAGTAGAAATAGATAGAAGCGGATAAAATTATTTTAAATAACTTCTGCAGCGATGGAACGGGTCACGAATTTTTAACCCCGTGACCCGATAACCCGGAACCCGTTGACCCGATGACCCGATCTCATCCGGTTTGATCTTTTGATCAAAAGTATCAGGTTCACCAGCTATAAATGTTTGTGGAACTTCTGTAATGATAATCATATACCGAAATTGCCAAAGAATTGGTTTGATAACAAGCAGGAGAGCGCGCAGAACGCATACACTCCCTAGGGGTGATCACTTCATGCTTTCCGAACTGAAAAAAAAAAAACTAAAGAAAGGAGAAAACATAAAATGAAAGAAAAAATAAATGTTGGAAAAAACTCATAAAAATAGCTTAATTCCTATTAAAAGAACTTCTCGGGTCATAACCGGGTCACACGGAGTGACCCGATGATCCCGATAACCGGGAAGAAATTTGATCCGAAAGTGACCCGAAGATCTGTTCCATCACTGGTCCTCTGTGAAATCAAAAACCATGAGAGATAGTTGTGCCTATGTCATGTGAATGATGGCTATAATATTTTACAAAAATCTTTTCTGATCATTATGTAAACTGACCGATGATTCGATATCCGATCCAGCAATGGAAATAAAAAACGACTAACATCTTTTTATACTAATAATAAAATAGAAGTATGGGAAAAGCGTAGGGAGGAGGATATGTGATCTGTTTTTGGTGCATAATTATAAGTTAACTAATTCCCTGATTAACGCTTCCCCTAATCAAAATTAAATGAATGACACTTAAAGGTAATGTGAATAGCATGGATATATGATCATGGGTTCGCGTATTCAGGAATCGCCGCGTACGGTGGGAGTGGTGCTAAATGTATGAAAAATGTCACCTCGATGAAAGTGTAAAACGGAATGAAAGGTGTAGTGTCTTACTATTCGAGTGTCTGATCTGAAGTACGGTAATATTATTAATACTCATAATGAACAGCCTTGATATAAAGTGTGTTATTTGTGGTATACCATTCACATTGAATCCAGTATATACCAGGTAAATATTCTATACTATTATTTTATTCATAAAAATAATTTCGTTAATGAAAGTTTTCTTGATATCACACTGTTGTGATACTTTGTATAACGTGTTAGTATTTCATGAAGGTTCTTAACGATCATATGGATTTTATTACTACTATACAATTCTAAGTAATGCTTCATGATTTGATATTTGATTGCAAGATTCGCGATGATATTAAGTTAATCATAGATTTTAATGATTTCAATGTTGATGACGTAAGTTATAAAAATAAATCCAATAGATATTTTGAATTAGTTTATGTATTATTTTCTAACCTGTTTTCATAAGCTCTAAATCTGATATACATAGAACAATAAATTGAATACAATCACTTTCAATTCTATGACCGGAGATAACAAGATCGAATACAATGTATACTTTCGATGTTATTAAACTATAATTCTATCCCTTAGGACTGAAAATGGATCATTTTGTAATCATTGTTATGGGATGTTCCATAACATAGAAGTATATGATTATTTAGAAGAAGAAGAAGAAAAGGAAATAAAAGGTATTTGAATCAGCATAATTAGGTCGTTACGAGTATACTATATTATAATTCGTTAGATTTGAAACATAATAAAGCATACAAATTTAAACATATTTGAACTTTTTATACACGATATTTTTTCATATACTTCTTTTATTTGAAATATAATTTTATTTGAATATGAACAGACATTAACTTCCGAGTTAAATTATCTTCGCGCGAGAGACGAGAATAATCAAGAAATCAAGTGTATTTCATGGTGCAACATTGATATATGACTCGGTACGAGTTATATTATAATGTGAAACATTTGAAATTAAAGTAATGAGTCTTATAATCTTAAATTTCAATCCATTGTCATTGTAACAACACAAGATCCACAAATGTGATCGATCGAGGAATTTTTTGATTTCGATCTAAGTATCCCAATTGAGCCAACTCATTTAAAATGTTTGAACCAGTAGACGCATCAAATTAATCCAAGACATTAATTTTCTCATCTTTCCACATGCATCTAACTATAACAAATATGATACGAAAATACTGATTAACAACGAAGTTACTGAGCTAAAACATGCTTCAGATACGAAGATTCGGGTTTTGGACCCGAGTCCGACATAACAACGCGGATATCGATCACTAATATTTACACACCCTATCAAATTATCATGCAATACTGATAAAACATATACAATCCTTGTGAATCCCATCGCACATTCCTGATTAATCCTGAATGAAAGAAAATGCAGAAAGAGCACCCGAAGCTTCTTCAATAAACTAAATAGAGCATAATAGCATATATTGAAGCGATACTTGGTAACAATAAGGTAGCGACATATCATATAGTTTACATAGTTGCTAAAATTAACGAACTGTTAAAATTTTAATCGGACTAGTAGCCTTCTATCATATTTTGGAAACCCTGCATATATCTATAAGATATTTAAGCATTAATATTATCTATACGTTGTAATATTGTCAGAAAGAAATGTTTAAATGAAAATCGATACTATATGCAATCAATTGATAATTATGTCACAAACGAAAATTTCCAACATCATTAAACATTTCAGAGACAACTTTCTAAACGATCATCATAGGAAGCTATAACAAACTTTATTACAATCCTGAGTAACTCTCATTCTTTTTCTTTTTCAGATGAATTATGCTTCGATGAGGAGGGGGATGCGATAATCGCCGGCATCCTGTCACAAGATTGCAATTTAAAAGAGGAGGAAAGTATGTGGCTTAGCGACGACGACGACGATGGTGATAGTTTTATCAAAAATATAAACATTGAGAATATTATATTAATGCAAGAATTAGATAAGGGATCATTAGTTTTGGAAACAAGTGAAGTTCATTCAGGAGGAGATTTGGTGGTTTTAGATTTATATGATAGTGACCTATAATAAAATTTAGTAATCTATGTACATAAATGTGTTTTTATTTTATGTTGGAGGTATCTTCGCTTTTATTTTATGTTGTGGGATATCTTCGCAATTTTTGATTCATAGAATATAAACATAGTGACAGTGATTTTCCTATACTTTAATTATTAACTTGATTGGAATCGGAAACAGGGACAGGAACAGACTTACGCAGCTTTCTATAAGTTGGAGTTTCGTCTATTTAAGACTCGTCAGATATACTTTTTATATTAGAAATAATAATAATAATAATAATTGTATATGACTCCAACCACCTGTCACCACTTCGATATCTCTCTCTCTCTCTCACTGATCTGATAGATCTAAACCTTCCTTGTTTGTGTCCTCATTATATGTGTACGTAGATGTAGTTTTGACACAAATGTCGCAGAACAATGCCTACATTGCACACTATAAAGTTAAAAAATTATTAGTTCCTAATCGATATATAATTGTTCACAAACTTACGTTGCGTTAGATGAATGTGCTATTCGCATATGAGTATTACAGAAACCTACACTTGAAAACACATCCTTGCAGATAGGACATATGTTAGAAGTTGATGTTAATGCTTGATCTTGTTTCTTTTTATTTTTCCTACTTGCTTTTTGCAATAATGGAATCTGTTCATTATCAGTTGCTAATTGTTGGGATGCAACACTAAAATAAAAAAATAAAAAAATTAATAAATAGTGAAATTTTGGAAATTATAACAACTTACGACTTTGTTTCAGAGAATATATCCGAAAAACATGTTATATTCTCTATGGAAGTCACTGGTTTTTCAATCCCCCAACAATCTACAACGTGTTGGGATAAAATCGGATAATTGTCGAATATTTTCTTACATTTAAAACAAAACATACTTAGAACCTCAAGAATTATAACTATAATGCAAGAATGGTTTCACTATACTGATTGTTTCTATGCTTTTTGTCGGCACCTTAACCACACCCATTTTTGACATTACCTTTGGGAGGAGGGTGATAGAAATAAAGGGAATGGAGAATCTGTGGAGATGTTTCATTTGTCGTCGTATAATCATTTTCAGTCGGATAAATGATTATAATTCTATATAGCATAGTGTTACAATGTTCTGTGATACAAGAAACAGATGAGAAAAGCAACGTTGAATTATTATGATATCAAGCATTTAAATGAAATGCTATTAGCTCGTATTTAACTGATCTCATGCATTTTAAATGAAATGATTCAATGAGAGACATAACAATCGTATTTGTGTATATAATACACTATAAATCAAGTCTCAATAACTATAAAGATGAGTTTGTAAGAAATATTTACTAAATGTCACGAGTTAAATCTCCAATGAGTGAAACATAACATTTGAAATCTTCTGTATAATACATGTGAATTATCTGACTCCTGGTTGGTGTATACGGATATTATTCCTATATTTTTATTTATTTAATGTGTACATGATTAGAGTCGGTGATGATCTTCTGCACATAAAAGATATCCCGAAGATATATTATACTATACTCGATGATTAATTTCTTCTCATCAACATGAACTTGTTCATCCAGCAAGTTATCTCGAAGTATAACGTTAGAAAGCATGAATGGAAGGAAAGTTTTATAGAATGAAATACGTTATATAGAGAATATCTCAACCGAACAGTAAGCATAATTATATGTGTTAGGTTGGCATAACAAAAATAAGTGTGATTATCCACTTTAAAGATCCTAGCAGCCACAGAGTATCACAGTAAGAACCTGTCGACCATTGCTTTTACAATCAGAACATGAGCAGAAATTTCTTTTCATGGGTGTTGTCGCGAAAGTGAATGGGGGGAAACCTATTGATTTTGCCAAGGGACAAAGCAATAGAAGGATTGCGGCAGCAGTTCTCTATCATTCGTTTCCCGGACAAAAATGTCACGGAAGAGTGTATATAAAATCCACAGAAGACCTCTCCACCCTCTCCGATGACTCGAATGATTGGAAAAGTATGTAGAAATTGTTAAATGCGAATGGTCGACTGTTCAAAAGATTAGTACAGCAAGAAAATAGTAGAGAGCATCACAAACCTAATGTAGACTGCGGAGTGCTCTGTATGAATCCATAGCGCTGCCATCTATACTGTGAGCTTGTTACAGCATACCTAATAAATTGTTTTGTATACATTTTACTCTAACCGAGTTAGACCCAATTTAACATTTTCACTTTTTGTTATTTTTAGCGAGTTGAGGAGTATCACCGTTTTTGTAAGTATTTAATATAGTTAGTGACAATGACTACAGAACACAATATAGTTAGTGTTCTGTAGTCATAATCCTGAATAGGGCACCGCCAGTCCCCGTAGGTGAATACACATCACATCTGACCATACTCTTCAATCAATTAAATCATTTCGTCGTGGTGTTCCCGGTATGGAACGAATATATTTTTTCATTGTATTGTCCCATTTCTATTTATAATTTTAGGCTGAAGCAAGCAATTAGAGCTACAATTCTAAGAATGGTAATGGATTTTTCACATGCTATCATTGCATCTGTACTACAGTGTACCGACGCAGGACCAGCGTCATTGAATGCTGGTAAGATTTGACAAATGTCAATAAACATCAGCAGTTCGTATTAGTAACCAACTGACCGAGCAAGTAAGCAATTGCCCTTTTTTTAAACTTACAGTAACTGCTGTAGGAAAATCAGTGCTATAAGTAACAAATGTGATTTTTTAGTTCACATGGCCAGGAGTGCTCTTAGTTGATAAAGACCAGTGATATATCAATAAATTACACAATTTACTAACCGAAAGAAAAAATATTTAAAATTACCAAACACTAATATACGACAATTGACCTATTGGTCGACCTATTAAATAAATTATCATCAAACATATTTTCACATATCTCAGGCTGGTCATTGTTCGAAGAGAATGTGATTCCAAGGAAAGGGAATGTTCATGAGACGAGTCCATCTGTGTATTACGCAAATAATTTATATGAACGCATTTGCAAAAAGGAAAACTCAAATAAAAATCAAACTGAAAACATCTAATTTAAAAAAAAAACTGTTAAAATATTTTCTTAATTTATATTATATTGTTTATTTCGCCGAACTTCATGGATAAGTGTACACGTCATTAAAAAAAATCAGTTTTTTTTTAAAAACCAGATCAGTTTCAATTTATTGATAATTGTATTCTATTCATACGTAAGTAAGTTTAGTTCACACAACATCCTGGATAAAGTCATATCTAAAGTTTGTTATAAAAATCCAAATTTGAAAACATTTCCCTCTGTTTCTTTTTCTGATTTCCATGTTGGACATTTGTGGAGGAACATGCAGTTGGAAGTTCCAGCATTGATATTGAAGAACTTCAGGACTATTATCATCCATGGATGTGTCGATGCTACCACTGCTGGTTGTAATGAATTGGAAATTACTCGGCTTCTTAGGGATTATCTACGTATTGTGGACAACATCAGGAAGGTAAATCCATCCTGTTCCATTATCCTTTCAGGTGAGTTGAATCTGTGAATAGACTAGGTCACTTGGGATAGTCTAGCCTAGGCTCGGTTCACAGCTTGAGGCTACGGCAGGTGTTTTCTGGACTGACCGACTGCCGAATAGTCCCATCTCGTCGTCCAATCTGCCCGTGAAATAGAAGAATGTTTGTCGTGCAATAAAAGAATGTCAGTGTAGATGAAAAGATGGTCCCATTCACAGGCCGCCATGGCCTGATGCAATATCAAATCTACTGTTCTTGATTATGAATATGATCCTGTCCCCTTTTACTCATGTTGGACATTTGTCCCTTGATTATCTGCTCTTATTAATAAAGATGTATATAAAAGACAGGATGCCTTGAATAAAGTGCTTACTTCTATTTGGAATACAAGCTTTTGTAGTTTTGACTGATAGTAGTAACCCTTCCTAGGAGTATAGTTTGGAATAGTCTTTCTCAAGACTAAACTGGCTGGTCTTTGACTTACAATTACACGTTCTTCGTCGAGTATTTGGTGCTGTCTTTCTTAAGATTGTCGCTGGCACAACTATGTTATTGTGTAATTATGGAAGAAGCATCTAACAGTGAAGTTAGATTCCAACATATGTATTGAACATGTTAGGTTGATTGAGGTAGGTATAGCGTTAACACTTTGACCGTCGGCGTATTTCGACTGAACATCCGCTGTGCGTCAGCGTTATATACACCATGATTCACATTTCAAGAGAAGTCAGGGAGCGGGTGAACCTACGGTGTCCTTCGAGGTAAACTTAGCCTATGTAAAATGTGTGTTCAACGATAATAAACCCATTTTAACTTTCTTTGACATTCTTTCAATATTCGAAAACAGGTTAAACAAATCTTATTTTTCATTACACCTGAAAATAGGTAGGTGAAACAAAGCACCATTTCAGTGCATTATTCAAAAATAATGGAAATTACAGGTTTTCATTTTCATATTTTTTGGTCAATGCGGTTTGAGGGAAAGCACCAGAATCCAAGAAACTGGCAAAATTATTCTCTAGTTTTGAATGTCAGAAATAACTCGACTACACAAGTAATTACAACCCCGCTCTACTGTGGGAGCTACTTCGTCTGCATACGTTTGTACACACCGTTAGGAAAGGGGATGGCGAAATAACCATTAGCCATTGGAAGAGAGATACAGCAGCATTTAACGGAAAGCATGACAATTACGAAGCACTGGGCTTTAAACTGCTAGCAGATATCAGTGGATGTGCGAATGAGAACATTCAACGAACTTCGACACGAAAGAAACACGAGTTGTATGAAGACAAATCTTCCAGTAGACCTATTAAATGAATTCCACAACCGTACCATTACAGGTATGTTCAAATATAAATACTGTTTGTTAGGTTCATTACAGCATATTTTATTTTCAGATGCTGACGACAAACTGGGACCAGCCAGCAACATGATTTATTTTAATAAATTTCATTGATAATTAACAACGTAAAAGAAGTTCGGGAAACATTTTTCAATATGGTTAATTTTCATTCTAAACTATCGACAAAAACTCAGCTAAGTTTGAAGAAGATCTGTCTAATTTTGTTAAATAAAATACTTCCATGGAAGTTATTCTCGACAATTCCTGTTAGATTTTACAAATACTAGCTTTTAAGAAATTTTATCCACAAAGTCAACTAAACAGATTTAACAAGGTTGAAAAATACCTAAAGGATTCAGGAAAATCACACCAGATAGAATTAGAATGTAAATCAATTCAAAGAAGAAATTATTGCGATCTACTCAGTCACAATAAAGCCAAAAACGTCT
Source organism: Campodea silvestrii (assembly GCA_034694985.1). NCBI lineage: Eukaryota > Metazoa > Arthropoda > Diplura > Rhabdura > Campodeidae > Campodea > Campodea silvestrii. Next base: position 10,136 of record JAQFYR010001222.1, read on the forward strand.
CGATATTAACCATACAAATATTTATTCACGTTATAACCTGGGTATAAACCAGGTTTCAGAGTAACCATTTTTTTCTGCTAATGACAACAGATAGGTTCAGAAGTTGTAGGTATGGTACTCTTTTACAAAAGGCAGATTAGTCATGTAGGGGCAACAATGAAAATGTAGTAAGAACAGACCTTTATTTTCAACAGTATTAGAACAGAAAACCATGCAACTGTTATTAATATACATAACTGTTGTGTAGATTCAGAATGTTGTATAACCCTCATGAATATGATTTTATTGTGGAACCTACATGAATGTGATATTTATTGTAGAACCTTCATGGATGATTTTTTGTAAAGTATTCCACC
>JAQFYR010001223.1:0-10488 GCA_034694985.1 Campodea silvestrii
ACAACAACATATTTCAATTTCAAAAAAATCAAAAATATGTCTTGACACAGCCTGCCTGAATTGAAATGGAAGTGGTCGGGTAGGCTTATGGCTTGAACAGGAATGGAAAGTTCTAAATTTAATTATAATTAGGCCTAGCCTACCTTAAAAATTTATTATATATTTCTAAATTGCAGGTAGTGGCATCCTCTTTACTCATTGCAGGCCTATCCATTTTCTTCGTTTCTAAAACGTTGTCCAGTGATGAGCCTTGATTACGTGGCTGATGAGAAGCAAATTGAGCTAGAGAATAGAAACAAAAACCTCCATATTAATTTTTCTGTAAGTAATATTTTCAAGTAAAACATTTTAGGTTTCAAAAATGATTACTTTAATAATAATAATAAATGGAATTGTCCAATGTACAAATTTTATGCAAGTTTATTTTGTTTTCTCCTTGCATAGGCTATATCTATTTCCTGAGTTCCTTTCTGCCTATAATTGTGCAACAATAGTGATGATGATGATAAAATCTCTTTAGGCCTAATGGATTTTGTAAAGCAAGAAAAAAAAAAATTCATAAAATTGTTAAATAGGCTATTATGCTAATAATCATGAATTCATGATTTTGCACTGAACAACAAACAGCGTCTTCAAGATCATATTTAAAAAAAAAAAGAAGAAGAAGCTGCAAATGACATAGGGCCTTGTCGTTCTTCCAATATGAGATAATTTTGTAAATAAAAAAAAGAGAGAAAAAAATGCTACAGTAAATAAGCTTTCCAGATGACGAGAATTATTTCTGTAACGGCTGTGTTCTTACAAAACCATTTGCGTTACTGAAGAACAGCATCCTATTTTCGCCTTGTCTGAAATATCGCAATTACGTGACTGAGATCTAGAAAATGGCATTTTTTTCAGACAGATCTCTCCACTCACCCCGCACCCCTTCCAGATATACTTTTTTGTGAGAAATCAGCTCTCCAAGCTATCGGATATTCTCCTATTCCTATAACGAAAAAACCTTATGGTTTGATACATAACCGTTTGTTGTAATAACAGAACAAGCCTGGCTCAGTATCCAATTTTTAAAAAAGAGGATCCAGTGTGATCCGTTACAATTAGGCTATGAATAAAGTTGTCATTATTAGGAATTAACTGGATCGGATATTTGCCGGATACCGGGTATCGGATATCTGCCAGATATATTTTTCTGCTCTGGCTGGATACTGAATATTTCGAATTTCTTATATCGAGTTGGGTATCATTAGAAAGCTCGAGAAAAGACAATTAAAACCATGTTTGAAGTCCGTTTCTAAACTTATTGGTTCTCGTTTTACAGCAGTTTAACAATTCTTTAATTTTTGTAAAGTTGTAATCGATTTCGATGCAAATTTCCTATTTTTAAAGCGAAATTAAATGATTGTCCGAAGACAAACACTAGTCCAGGAGGAATTGTTCAAAAAAGTATGTTTCGCTCAAATTTAATGTAAATTTTATCTGTTTGCGGGAAGTTGTTAAGCATGATACGAAGTCAAAAATTCAGCCTGTCGCCATTTTTTTCCTTGCCTATTGTGGCCGCCATCTTGGAAAAATGACCGCCGATAACGGTTTTTGCCATCTGCTTCTTGAACCCTTGAAGCAATCAAAAAATGTGACAAAGATGAATTAAAGAGCATAAAATTTGTAATAATAAATGTTCTTATACATTTTTGATAGCTATAGCCATTTAGCAGAAATTGAATTTTCCAGTTGTATTATGAGGGGAGCAATATTGGCTATTTACCCCAAATAGGCCTACCTGTTTTATCAAAACACCACTTGATTTCTCGCAGTTTTTTCACTTTCGTCGGGCATACTCTATGAATATGGCCAAAGCACGTCACACAATGTTGCGACATCTCGTTTCGAAATTAAAAAAGTGCGTAATTTATAAATGTGATGCAAATGTCTGAATGTAGGCCTAATAAAGTGAATTTTAATTACATTCCTTACGATTTTATTATTTTTCAGTGAATTTTAAAATTTACTTTATTACTCCGCAGCGTCGCATTTTTAAATGACGCACTTTTTTTTAAATTCGAAACGAGATGTCGCAACATTGCGTCACGTGCTGTGAAGACTCGCATCCTGGCTCCCGTATCAGGAATATAGGCTCGCAAGATGGCTGCCGGCAAATCGTTCAGCACAGTAGGTATCTTATAGTCTCTGTGTGACCCGAGCAAGTCACTATGAAAATGATTTCACACAGAGACTAAATATTGTCTAGTCTGACAGTGTCAAATTTTTTATTTCTAAAAACAATATCTTCATAATATATAAGGCAATAAGGGAAACCAATAGAAATTGAACAACCACTATTTATAATTCTGTACCCATATTTCCTCTACAGGTCCTGCGTAAAGGTTCAGGCACCCTCTGTGAAACCTTACTAATGGTAGAAGCGTACCACGTAAACATCATCTATCCTAACAAACAGGAAAGTGTACTGAATAAAATGACTGAAGATGGTCATGTATTAGATTCTGAAACTTATGTTGGTGGGCATGTGGAAGCACTGGAGTCCGGAGTCTTCAGAGCAGATATTCCATGCAGATTCAGATTGGTAAGTGCTAGAGTCTTGCCACCTTTGTTAGAATTGAAGGATTTACTTTAATAATTTATTATTTATGTTAATCTCATTCTAAAAAATCAGAAGTGGCATATTTACTCGTATATAAGTCTGGTACATAATGAAATAATATGGGACTCCTATAATTGATTAACGTACTGTATTTATTGATCGATAATATTTCCATAATTAGTTAATTTGCAATTTCCTATTATTTCAGAATGTTGAAGCATTTGATCAGCTTATTGAAGGTATTGAACGTACTTTAACCCATGCCATAGAAGTTGAAGAAAGTATTCCAATGTCAGCTGTAACGAACCTAGATGAAGTAATGGAGGATATTAAATTACGACTTAAGAATCTGAAACAAACACCTGAAAGATTAGAGAAACCAACAATATACCATCTGGATGTCGGTAAGTGTCCATTCTGTTTGTTGTCACTTGTTATTAGTGTAATTTCAATGTTGAAATTATTACATCCTAGCAATTTTCTACACACGTCATCAGATGATAATTAGCGCTGCCATCGAGCGAGCCTAAAGTTCGATCGCCTTGTGCAGACGAGTTATTACGAGCTCCAGTTCTACTACTTTCACTGAGCTCGAGTAAATTTTCACCATGCATTATTTTGACTCTAATACATTTTTTACGCTGTTTCAAGTTAAGTTTTCCTCAAACTTTAAACTTTGCAGTACATACGGATTCAAGCGGTTGCATAAACTGTCATAATATGTAACGTATTTACTCGCGTATAACTTGCACTTTTTTTCCGAAAAATCGCGTAATATTTATATAGTGCGCGTTATACGCGCGTACGAGCATTTTTTTTAAACATAGCGCAGCTCGGCCACTCGTAATAATAACCCTATAGTGATACATACCGATGGATGTGCCTCGATGAGAGCTTTCCAAAAATGTTTATTACGTGTTTCGGAAGCAATCCAGAGACGAGAAAATGGTAAGAACAGCCCGAAAAGCGATCTTTAACGTTTATAATTTTTTTTTTCGGCGGCGAAATCTAGGGTGCGCGTTATATGCGAGTAAATACGGTATACTAAAAAATTGCTAGTTCAATAAATTAGACTTTCAAAATATTTCCATCGCCCTTTGTCACTTGTTTTGTGACAGTGGAAAAACTCACAAATACAATGGACTGAAATTCAATTACCGGTACCAGTAATCCCATAATTCTAAGACCCTATTGTTATTTGTCAGTTTTTCTAGCCTGTCTTCAGTGTCTTGTCACTGCACAACTAATGTTACTAACCGCATACTTGTGTTCCCTCTAGGTGCTATGTACCCTAACGTGATCTTAACAAATCGTTTACAACCTTCTGCAATGGTAGATGAAGCAACTTGTGCAGCATGTGATTTTAATAAACCAGGAGCTGTGTGTCAACGAACTATGACTTGGACATGGAGGGGCGAATACAGTAAGTCAAGCAGAAGTGGTGTATTAGCACGAAACTGTATGTAATTGTAGTTTTTCAGGCCTTTTTGCACATCTTTCGCAAACGAAAATCATCAGCACTATAGCATTACATATCTTCTGAACTTGAAAAACTTGCAGTCATAAAATGTAATCCATAAACAACTGAAACTTAATTATTTAACTGACAGAAGTGGTAGTATGTATAACTTGTTGTACATAGAGTTGAGCGATACCACTTTTTTCCATGACGATATTGATTGTAATTTTAAATGGACATCATGACTAGATAATTAGATATAGAGATATGACAGTATGAAAAGTGCTGTGGCATCTGGTAGCTCAGTTGGTTAGAGCAGCAGGGCTTCATCAAAGCTTAAAGTCGTTGGTTCGAGTCCCAACCAGAACCCAAATTTTTCTTATGTGTTATATTACTATATTAATTGAAGGGGCAAAAGCACTAGCGATATTTAATATATTGAATATTGCCCCCTTGCTTTGTCCATTTTAAATTATATTATAGCTTTTATAGTGCTGCAGCTACATGTAATACATAAACCTTAATTTAAAGGGCTGAAACAATACTTTTTATTGACAAGCTAAATAGATCGTAACCAATGATTTGATATAAATCCCTTCACTCTTTCCCCCTTCTCAGTGCCAGCGAGTCGTAATGAGTTCCATCGTATTCAACAACAATTAGAAATGGAACGTTTTCCACCTGTTAACCCTGGAGAGAAGCATCGAGCATTTCATCAACTTAACAGAGAAGAACAGGCAACTGCTGAGAAGAAGAGACTTTCAGAGTTCTGTAGGAAGGTTTATAAGAAAACACATATTACCAGGATGGAAGACAGGTTAGTCTTCGCAAAAAATGAAATGAATAGGACCTAATTATTTTGCAGGGAAAGTAATGAAAGTGTATTATTTTCTACATTTTTACGCCAAATGTTGTAGTACTATCATTGACTTTAGCAACCCTAATAAGAGAAAGTGCTAGTACCATTGCACAAATTTTGCAAGTGGAGTTACTATCGGAGTTTGTCGTTTTCTTTCTGATGGTAACTCCACCTGCAAAATTTTAAGGCTGGAGGTCAATCGGTTTCAAAAGTCGGTTTTTTAAAATCTTGTTCAGTTTTGAAAATATTTTGACGAAACAAAAAGACGATCTATAGAAAACATCCGACTTGTCTAAAAACTTTGTTTTACGAAAATCCGTTTGCTACAAGGCCATCTGGGACAAAAAAAATTCATTTGTGAAAAATACTTTTAAAACCATTTTGGCTTCCTTCCAAAAAATGACTCACCTCTACACCTGCTACTTTTGCTCACATGATCACAAGAGAAGCGTGTTTCCATAATACAGAAAGAAAAATTTGTGTGCTAATAATTGAGATAAATATTTCTATGCATATATTTTCCCACACACAAAAAATTAAATAAAAAATCGCTGACAATAGTAGGTTTAACCGAAACCGATCGGCTTCCGGTTTGGCGGTTTCCCAAAAAAAACGAAAATCGACAGCCTTACAAAATTTGTACAGTAGGCTACTAGTGGACTTCTTTTGTTTATAATTACATGAATTAAATCAGATTGAAAATGTTGTATTCGATTATTCGTATTTTACAAGTTTTTTTTAAAAAAATGTTTACGCTTTTATACTCCAAAACAGTGAGTAATAAATATTGTGCTTTTGCAAATATTTTAATCGTCACGTTAGTTGCTCCAGAGATCATTATAGAAAATGAAGCACTGAATTGCATGGTAGGCCTAGTATGGAAATCAAGTTCTTTGAAACACTGTAGGATATGTAATGTAAATTATGTAACATACTTTGTTTTTATTTGTTCACAGAACATTTATCAGTGGAACTTTGCTTTATAAATTAGCTCAGTCAGAGAACTTTTTGTGCCACCAGTACTGTACTGTAAACTTTCAGTGGCTTAACTTAAGTGGAGTTAATAAAAAAATATTTTGCCAATCCGTGTATGGATTTTAAATTTGTAATCTCAGCAATTTCAATAAGTATGGTTTTGTTGCAATATTGGTGAATAAATTTGTCCTTTTATTTTCCTACAATTGTGTCCTACATTTCTCTTCTTTCCATAGACAAACGACAGTGTGCCAGCGTGAGAACAGCTTTTACGTTGACACCGTCCGAGCCTTCCGAGACAGACGTTATGAATACAAAGGACTCAACAAAGATGCAAAGAAACAACTGGCTGCAGCTGTAAAAAGTGGTGATGGTGATTTAATTAAATCTGCACAGAATCGTGAAGTGTTGTATGATTCGTTACAGTTGGCTCATAAGTGTATTCTCAACAGTTTCTATGGTTACGTCATGAGAAGAGGGTAAGTTTGTAGAGTTGGGCGATACCACTTTTTTTCCATGACGATAACGATACCAGATTTAATTTGGTATCACGATACTGAACGATACCACAGCATCATGCAATCTTTACAAAATTCTGATCAAGGTTACTTAATAAATCTAATACTATAAATATGATCCGTACATGGAAGGAAGGTCATTTATAGTAGTTTTGAATGCAATTTAAACTATTAAAATATAATTTAATTTCACAAAGTTATTGGGCTTCACCTTAAAACTTCAAAAAATGATAGAACATTTGATGTTGATAATTATAACACAAGTTTCAAAACGTTATATACGTACTACGCGAGATAAAAACGTAATTTTGCATTCATTTTGAGACTTCTTTCAGACTGCTTCTAATGGTATGTGAACCATTTCTGTACGACATTTACCCATAAAGTTATTGAACTTCGAACTTTGCCTTCAAAAACGTGATTGTACATTTCATGTTGATATCATGCAACTTTCAAATTGTCATAGCTGACGCGATGTAAGAGTCTAAGAGATATGAACATAATTTTACATTTGTTTTAAAGCTGTTTTCAGACTCTTTCAAATGGCGTAAGAACCATTTCTATATGACATTTTCCGGTAAAGTTATTTCAAAAACGTAAGTTAAAAAAATTTGTACCGTACACGGCAGTATGCCGGTACTATATTTTCGTCGGCGGTACCAATATTAATATTATTTATATCACAGTATACCATTGGTACCAGTATACTGCCCAACACTAATAAGTTGGTAGAAATTATGCAACTTGATTTGAAAGTGTTGCTCATTTTCTTTCAGTGCTCGTTGGTACAGTATGGAAATGGCAGGTATTGTGTGTTACACTGGTGCGTCCATTATTAGGAAGGCAAGAGAAATTGTGGAAAAGGTAGGAATTCAATTTTATTAACGTATTTACTCACATATAACGTGCACCCTAAATTCGCTGCCAAGATTATTTTTATTTTATTTAAAAGACAAAAAAAGATTGCTTTTCTCACTATTTTTGTCATTTCCTCGTCTCTGGATCATTTCCGGAATAAGTGATATACGTTTTTGAAAAGTACCTGCCGAGATGAATCCAATGGTATATGTAACACTGTAGGATTATCCTTATGATTTCGGGTGACCGAACTTTGCTATGTTTTTAAAATAATGCTCGCGAAGAGCGTATATATTAACATGCACTACTATAATTATATAGCCTATTATTTTGCCTATTACATGATTTTTTGGGAAAAATTGTGCGCTATACGCAAGTAAATACGGTGATTGGTCTGAAATATTCTCAATATGCTGCATTAACTTATATTTGATGCTAATGAAATTGAAATCCTAGTGCGTTACTTGATATTTATCTTAATGATCTATCATTTACAAGTGTAATAAATGGGATTAATGGCGCCACACATTCCCAGCCACTCAGGACATAACATATTGCAGTTTATAGTAGAACAATGGAAATACCCCCATATTTTAGAAACAATAACTAATGAGTGACTGGGAATGTGTGGCACCATTAATGTGCAAGAGTTAAACTTTGATTCTGACTTTCAACAACAAATAAAGTATTTCATTTTGGCTACGTGAATGTGAGAGTTGCATTTCTTTGTAGGCCTACATTCAAAATTTCCGATGTAAAGTCGTAATATTTCTTTAGGTTGGTCGTCCTTTAGAACTCGACACTGATGGAATCTGGTGTGTCCTCCCAGAAACCTTCCCAGAGAACTACGAAATAAAAACAACCCTCCCAAAGAAACCAAAAGTCGTAATATCCTACCCTAACGCAATGTTAAACGTAATGGTGAAAGACAACTACACAAATCACCAGTACCAGGACCTGGAGAACAAAGATACGTTAAATTATGTTCAACGGAGTGAGAATTCCATCTTCTTTGAAGTTGATGGTCCGTACTTAGCAATGATACTTCCTGCTTCAAAAGAGGAAGGGAAGAAATTAAAGAAGAGATATGCAGTGTTCAATTTTGATGGATCACTTGCAGAGTTAAAAGGTGAGCTAGTAATTGCTATGTAGATGTTTTTGTATAAACACAAACTTTCGCTTCTCTACTTTTTTATTTAGCACTTCTCTACATGCCTCAGGAGAAAAGATGGAATAAAAACAAATCAGGTATACGAATATCACCTCATACAATGCATACAGTGGTATGCATTGTATGAGGTGATATTCGTATACCTGATTTGTAACATTTGTTTTTATTCCATCTTTTCTCCTGAGGATGGGGCCAATGGCCCCGAAACATGTAGAGAAGTGCAAAATAAAGTAGAGAAGCGAGAATTTGTGTTTATACAAAAACATTTAATGAACTATATATTATTACTTTATTAAGCTGGGTAAACCACCCATAAGGTAATTATATTATAAGTAAATATTGTACTGAATATTAGAGGATGACGGATACGATCAGACAGGCAGGTGTTTTACCACCCTTTAGTCCCTGAGGAGATTACTGTAACCTATGTATGGAATATGGGTATGGAAATGATCGGTATGCGTCTATGCGACCGCAGTTTCGTCCATTCAGGACTCTTCATCCATTCTACTCTAGTACTCAGTGTACTCTACTATAAATACCACCGCTCAGTTGTTGATGTTTGTCTGATGTCCACCGTGGTGTACAGTGGTTAAAGGTCTGTGCTCTGAAACTCCAGTATTAGGGGTTTAATAATGCAGCTGTGTAAGCATACCTGATGAGTCCTGAAGTGACGAAACCGCGGTCGTATGCCGATCTTTCCCATACCCATATTCCAAACATATTGGGTGAGACCCTGAGAGTAATCCCCTGAGGGGTTAAAGGGTGATAAAACACCTGTCGACTTGATCCCACAATACTCTAATATTCAGTACAATATTTACATACAAAAAATATATATTTATAGTTTTTAACAGGACAAAGCACGAAGGTTACGTTAGGTTGTACAAGTTTTATTTCATTTATAAATGCAACGATTATTAATCATGAAAGTAGTTATCGAGATTGGGAGAAAAAAAAGTTTAATTACGGTACTTTTGAAACTGCATTTGCTATAAATATTACTGTGTCAATAGTATTCCTCGTTCAACCATCTTTTTGTTTATTACCACCATAACCGTTTGTATCAAACTTGTAACACTGAATATTTGCGATGTTTTTATCAGAAAAAATTTTTTTTATTAAAAAAGAAAGCACGTTTAAATAAACTAAAAATAAAAAACACATTTTTTTACAACACTAACTTCAGTGAAAACGGTATTTTAATAACATAAAAAACTATTTTTTTATAGCATATATATACGGGGGCCTGTATTGTTCTCATGATGAGGGGACGGACGGCCAGAAATTTCTCGCTATGGTTCTGGTTGTATATAATTGAAGGAGTGAAAGTAGTATTTATTTTAATAGAATAAAATGTATTATTCATTTAATAATTTTGAACTCACCCTCTGAAAATAACTGAAAACTTGTCATTAGTACGAACAATGTAATCACCATCAAAATTACGTGCGTCGTCATATTAAACGTTTTAAAGTAACTAAAAATACATGGCTTCATAACACACATACTGTCGAAATATTTCTAAATTAAAAGTAATTACTCAATATACAAACTTACACAATACTACATATACTATAAATAAATAATCCACGTAATCTTTGATTAAAAAGTAATCTGATTACCAAGAGTAATAATAACAGCTTCCATTTATTTCAACAATCCTTAGCACCGGATTTTGTGATTATAATCTTTTGTAAGAAGATTACTCTGTAGCAATAAGCTTAACAGGGTTTGAACCTGCTGTAAGTATATGTTGTCATAGACTGATGATTTTTTGTTGTTTTGATCATGACAATAATAACAAAGAAAAACCAGGGTTTTAGTGTTGCTGTTGGGGATTAAAACAATATAAAACTTTGTGGATAATTGTTTGGGTTCAATGAACAGGAACACAAAAACTTTCTATAAGAGGCCGCGTTAACTTTTGGATAAAAGACCCAGTGTTACCGAATTTTCGAATAAAAAAATAAGTACTGGTCGTTATTTCAAAATCATGTGTTATCCAGACAAACTGCAATGTTTGAGAGCAACTGAAATTTATAT